>PISX010001985.1:0-174993 GCA_004024625.1 Mellivora capensis | reverse complement strand
AAAAAAAAAAAAGATGCCTCCTCCGGCTGGGATTTTAGTCCTCCTGAATCACCAGGAATGGGCAGTGGACAGGGACTGACTGAAGGAGTTTCCGCAGAGTTCTGTCTATGGCCGCCTCCCTGCCCCTCTCTTCAAAGGGCCTCGCCCTCTACCCTGTGTTCCAAGGCTAAAAGCAGACTTCTTCACACCAGCCCCTCTGGAGTCCCTGCCATTTCTCAGTTTCCAGAACAGGCCACATGGACTCCTGCTTCTCCCATGGTTCCAGTGGTACGGTTCTCGCCATTTTCAGGTCTCTGTTTCTCATTTTCTGACTTGTCGCGTGGGGCAGGCCTGTTCATCCCTAGCAGGCACAGAACGCCCCTCCAGGTAGAAGTGCCCGTGTTTTATGTAGCTCACGTGCGGTGCTGGTCTTACCCTCGGTTCCCTTTACTCTGGGCCCAGGGGCTCTCTATTCTGCGATACAGACAACACACGTGTTGTCAGTGTTCTGTAACCTTTAAACCCTTCTCAAGCTCGTAACCACATGGCACATGAGACATGTCTGCGGTCCCTAAGTGGAAAGACAGAAGGCCCTGGGAGCCGCCTCTCTGGTTTCCTCTCCTTCGTGGAAACCCTTGGAGCCAACTGCCCAGTGGGGAAATCCCAATTCCTGCTGCCATCCTGACAGTCCCCATTGTCACCATCCTTTTTGCTGGCCTGGTGTAAGAACAGTCAGTCCTGCCTTCGCTTCCATGTGCGAGTTCTAAGAGCAAGATTGTAAACTTCCCAACAAGACCCCCAGAATATCTGAGGATCATAAAGTGTCTCAAAATGTTCCCCGTTTTCCAGCATCTGCCACTGGTTCTCTCTTCACCCCGACTTGGTCCCCTTACGAGGCCCCCCCCATGTTCTGCCGTAATCACCTTCTTAGGAAGTTACCACCAGCATCTCCGACAATGAGAGAATTTGTTTCTGTGTCTTTAGAACAAGAGTCAGAGCCTGAAATGTACAGGAGAGAAGAAGGGGAAAGCGGCCGCCGTTGCCACAGCCATGGTAAGCAGCCGCTGCTCGCAAACACAGAGGCGCTGGGGAACTGTGACAGCGTGCAGGGACAGAAGCTGTCCCCGGGAGCCCACGTGTGGTGGGATTCCATGTACAGGGCAGGTCCAGGACTGGCAGATCTGGAAAGATGGAACGTACATTAGTGGTTGTCCAGAGCCAGGGGAGCCTGCAGAAACGGGTAGCGATTCCTGCGGGGGATGCAAATGCCCTGCACTTGGTCGTGGCGGTGGCGGTGGCTAAAACAACTCGAGGTACTAAGCCCTAGACTGGCCAGTGTAGATGGGTCAGCTGCGGGCTGTGTGCTTTGTAGCTCGTTAACGCTCTTATCGAAACGTGTGTGGGGCTGCTGCTCGGCTCAGATTGTGTTCAGAGGGGGCGTCTTTTTCTTCTGAACCAAAAGCCACACATTTTATTTAGGAAGCACTCGAAAATCTTATAACCTTTTTCTTTAAAAAGGGCAATGGCTTAGGATTCTCATTGGGAAGGAATTGTTTCAGGAAAAGTTAATGAGCCCAGAAGATGCTCCCTGAAGGACATGAAAGGGGCAGGGCGGGAGCAGGGACGAGGCCGCTCGAGGACGCTGCTGGCAAAGGTCCCATCCGTAGCATCCGGGGCAACTGCCGAATTTCAGGAGCTCCGCCCCCGCTCGTGCCCTTTCCCACAGTTGTGCTCGCCAGGAGTGGAGGCTAGAAGCCCGCGTACAGGAGGGTCCTAGTGGTAGTGTTTGTAAAAGCAAGTCCTGAAAAAACCGAGATGCCTACCAAGTGGACTGGCTAAATGGGTTTGATAGTGCGTCATACTGTAGGACGCGGGCCTGAGAAAAATAAAAGTAATAAAAGTTTAATGTTCAGATACAGAATTGCCTCCAAGGTAATGTTCTCTCCCCCCCCCCCCACCAAATCCTCATTCATGGCCTTTATTAAATTAAAAAAACACATCAGTGTGCATATAGTTTGTTTGGAAGGACCTACAAATTACGAGTCCAGCTGGGAGAAATAGAATCCCAGCAGTGAAAAAGGTCACGTAGACCAGAAAGAGGAGAGGGAGCCGGTGCAGATGAGCTCCTGGTGTTGGACTATCAGGGATGCAACCAGATTTCTACAAGTGGCCCTTCCTTCAGCCCGTCTACCAAACCGTAAATACCGAGGGAGTTCAACGGGAAGATTCAGTGCTCTTTCCCGTCCTTTGACAAGATTTAACGGCCAGAAATCGTAGATTACTAGAACATAAGGAGTCCCGCATTTGATTGGCAGACAGACCAGCTTTTTCCTGCCGCAGACTGCTTCAGAGGACGACTTCAGAAACCTCTGAACCTGAGGTCTTCTCTTCTTTGCCCTCTAGGCCAGAGTTCTTCGAGAAACCAAGCCAATCCCTAATCTCATCTTCGCCATTGAACAGTATGAAAAATTCCTCATCCACCTTTCAAAGAAGTCCAAGGTAGGACACACACAGCCGTTCCACTGTTCCCACGGACCTGGGAGGGGCCGTGGAAGACTGAAGCAGCACAGAGCGGTGGGGAAGAAACTAGAAGGATTCTCTTTGCTCCTCATGGTCTGATGGCCTGAGTTCAGCCATCACTTAGGAACTCTGGGAACAGGCCAGTGGGGTGTGCGTGCTTTGAGGAGGAACTGAAGGGTCGTTGAGGCCGTCCCCGGCGGGGCCTGTTCTGGCCGGAGAACGTGCCCACAGCCCAGTCCTGTCCTAGGTGAACCTGATGCAGCACATGAAGCTCAGCACCTCGAGAGACTTCAAGATCAAAGGGAACATCCTGGACATGGTTCTCCGGGACGATGAGGCGGACGAACCTGAAGAGGTCAGTGCCTGCTTCCGACCAGAGCGCGGGACGCCGGCGGCCTCCTAACTCGTTGTGGGCAGCCTCGCCGGGACAGCCTAGGAGGGCAGGGAGCGCCCCCCCTCTCCCCCACCCCCGAGGAAAAGCCAAGGCAGGCACGGCCAACACTAAGGGCTGTGGATTTCAGACCACATGGAGTCCCCCACATTGGCACACAGGTGGGGCAGACCTTTCCGGAACGGGGGTGAGGACACAAGTTCTTACCATGGGTCTTCCTCATGACCTTCTGAACCACTGGAAGGTGACTAGCCCCAGGGTTGCCGCTCAGCAACCAGCTGGTAAAACCTCTCTGCCTCTTCCTGGCTTGGGTGCGGCTGCTTCCAGGGCCCCCGGCCCCTGGCCTCCTGTGCCCTTTAGTTGTGCGGTTGTAGACCCGACCCCAGGGAGCTCCCCAATGCTGCCGCAGCTCAGCTGTGTCTAAGGGGGAAGTTCACGTTGCTGGCTTCTCAGGGCGAAGCTGCATTCTTCAAATGATCACCCCGCAGGCGGTAATGCGCCTGGCCCCATGCCCGTCCCCAAGCGGGCAGGGGCCTCGGGGAGAGCATGGAGGCACCTGTCCTCTCGTCCCCTGCCTCTGCCCTGCAGAAGGGCCTCAGCGCTGGCTGCTCAGCCCCATGGCAGGCCTCCCTGTTCCTCCACAGACAGAACCACCTCCTCGGAGTGGGAAGGGGAGAAAGCAGGACTACCACAGGCTTTGATGAGAAGATAAAGGATTTTTGTTTTTATTTCCACGGCCTCTGAGCAGGCTTATCACATTTGAGCATTACTTCTCTCCCCCGCTAGGGCACTGCATCAGAGCACGAGGGACAGAACAAAGAACCAGCCAAGAAGAAAAGGAAAAAAGAAATGAAATGCCTGAGTTAATGTGAACTTTGGGGCTTCTGCTTTCTTTTTACCCAACAAGCAACAGCGCCCCATGTCCTACAGCCTGCACTACTGGCAGCATCTTGGCTCTGGACCCACTGGACTCCGGCGCACCTTCCCTCGGAGGCAGGCCGTCTGGGCTGGCCTCGCGCGAGCCTGAGTGTGGGAGCCTGCACTGCCCCGACGGAACTCCACGGGAGCAAATTCGGGGTCTGCAGGCAGAGCTGCGGTCTAGGCCGGCTTCACGGTTCCAAGGAGCCTTTGGTGAGTTCAATTATCTGGTAAATATCCAGCGCTTCACCTGAAAGACAGGGCCTGGGGTTGGTGGTGCCCAGGAGCCAGGAAGGAGGGAGGCAGAGCAACCGCTGGGGACAGAACGTGCTGCTGGGGGGTGCCCGTTTTCTTTCTGTATAAAATAAGCTTATTTTCTTTTAAAATGTTCTTTCTGCTTGTTTGGTATTCAAAGCACACTTCACCTAAAAATGCACTTTGACCTTATACAAGGCATCTTCTTAAAATATATTTCTCTGTGGTTAAAGAGGAAATATTTTGAGTTCTGGTTTCTTCACGTGCCGTGAACATCGTGTTCGCTGGGGGCCCCGGGCACGCCCTCCCCGGACCCGCCCGCACTCTGCACGTGCCGACCAGAGCAGGGTGCAGCTCACCCTGGGGAATCCCGTATCTCCTTTCCATCCCAGTTGGATTGGAAGGGGTTTTACAATCCATGGTCACTTCCTTCCTGAGGCACCGGTCAATATCAACTGTGCTGAAAAAGGCGACGGACTGGGGCAGGTCATTGAGACCCAGCTTGTAGGCAAACATGCACCTGCAAGAGACCCGTCCCCTCTCAGAGCCGGCCCTCCCCCCGCACACCGCTGCGCGGTTAGGGGTTCGGAACATGCCTCTCCCCGCGCAGTTCACTGTCAGCTGTTGGGCACAACCGCCCCAGGGCGGATGGAGAGGGCCGGAGAGTGTTGAGATCTGCCTCCCACACTAGTTCTGAACGGCGGACTGTTAGAGAACTGTCATGACTGCTCAACCACGTAAACTAGGAGTCTTACTACGAGGAAATACAGCTCAATATAGAAAATGTGAACGAGGAATCATCAACTTCTGGCACTTAAGGAAACACATGGATAAAAGGAAAACCTCTCAATTTTGCATGAACTGAGAAAAGCTGTCATTTGATTTTTAAAACAAAGGTCTGTGTCTAGAGGAAGCCACGATGGCAGCTACTGGTGGAACACCTCCCTGACCTCCTCACGACCTCCGCCTTTTCAAACCCAAGAAATCTCACTTACAAGCAGAGGCTGGACTTTTTAGGACTTTCGTTCCTAGGGAGATGCGAGCGGCCCCTGCCCTGCGTACCTGGTCAGGAGGTTGGTGATCTGCAGGGCCAGGGCCGCGCGGTAGCGGTCCTCCTCTCGCACCAGGTAGCGGACCTCATCGTGGATGCTGATGCAGAAGCGCCCGTCAATAGCAAACTCCTCAAACAGCCACCTCATGGCCACGAGCATGAGGTGTAGGTAGTCCACGGCAGAGCTCTGCACCACCCAGTTCACACGGCTGGTCATAAACTGGGGGGAAGGGGGCACAGGTCGGAGGGGTTCGGCCACACACCGGCTTGCTGTGGGGAGGAGGTGGTATGGGAGCCCTGCCCCTCCCTGTGACCCCTCTCCCCAGGCTCCGAGGACCGCGCGCTACCTCCCCCTGGACAGCCGAGGGCTCCAGGGCCCGGCTGATGCGGCAGCCCAGCACTGGGGTACATGGGGTGTCAGACGTGGCAATGCTCTCCAGCTTATTGAACATCTCTGACTCCGTGCCCCCCGTCCACGCTCGTTCAGCAACCACCTCCCACTTCTTCCAGTGTGACCTGGGGACACACACACAAAAGGCAAGCTTTGCCTTTCAGCATCTCTGAGCTAAAACTAAGTATCCGAGCTCCCCCAGGCAAGCCGGGACCCGCCCTCCCTCCTTAGGACACAGAAGGTTCTTACTTCCTCGAAGCTTCTCTCTGGATCTTGCGCAGATCCTGCAGGGAAACCCAGCCGTCTTCAGTCCTGTCCACAGGGAGGTCCAACTCCCTCACGAGCCACTCGCCCTCGTCCGACAGCCGGTACCTGGGGGCAGTGTCCCCACCATCATTCCCGCAGGAATGCCTCCCGGGCGCCTGGCCCCGGGCTGCAGTGCTCACCGACACCCAGGCCCATGCCTGTGCCCTTGGGCTCTACGTCAGAGTGGGGAACAGGCTGAGTGACTTGCCAGGAAGAGGTGAAGCCCAGACGGGAACCCAGGCCTCTGCGGGCTACGCCATGGAAGCCCAGTAAAGGACAGATGCCAACCCGGGAGCCGGCACGGTGACCACTGTCCTCGTGCCGCAGACACCGGACTGCGCAGCGACCCCTGGGCGTCATGCTTTAGTGCAGGAGACACAAGGGCTGTGACCCCGAAAGGGAGGGAAGGTAGGAAGTGGGATACTCCTTGAAGGGAGAAGGATATGTGGAGAAGACCACGCACACCAAGTCAGACCGACCCCCTCAGTTCCCACTGCCTCAGACACCAGGCCTGACCCTGAGGCTCCAGATGCCCATCGCTCGCCTCCACGCTGCACTGGGGCTTCCCCACCGCCTGCGCCCTCGGGCCAGATTCCCACGTGTCCCCTTCACAGGTCTCCACAACTAAGGCCCGACCTCATCCGTCCTCACCAGTCCCCACAGTGCGAGCCGTACCCCTCCTGTGTCCACGCGCTCACCCCTACACCATCACTTGCCTGCCCTGTAGCCTCCCAGGAGGAGCCCCGCTCGTTAGATGTGGCCCCTGGACATCGGACCTGTCCCTCTCCTCCCTCACCTCACCTGTCTTCAGGCCCTCCCGGGGGGACCCACTAAGGCCCTGAGCACACGAGGCGGCGCGGCCAGAGGGAACGAGCTGCCGCCTCCTGGAGCAAAGCCCACGCGAAGTCTCCAGGGCTCCACCGCTGCCCTGCCAACGCCCACCGCCCCCGCCGCCGCCTGGAGGCAACGCAGAAGTCCAGCCTTAAGTCTCTGAGGAAAACTGCTTATTCAGTAAGCAAATGTCACAACCATCCCAGAGCCAGGTCAGAGGGCTGGAGGAAGAGGAGCCGAGAGAGGCCTCAGGCAATGGGGAAAGTGAGACGCGATGAGGGCGGTGAAAGGGAGCAGAGGCGGCCTAAGGCCCTGGGGGAGACGCGGATGGGGGAGGGGCCCTCACCGGCGAAGGCCCTTGGTGACCGCGTACATCTGCTGGGCCTTCTCGGCTGCCTCCTGCCGGGTGAGCCGGTGGTTGAACTGCATCAGCAGGCGCTCGGCGAAGGGCTGCCCCGCCCCGTAGATGCGGCCGTAGTTGAAGATCTTGGCGTGCTCCCGGCTGATGCCCACGGTCGCCGCGGTCTTACTGTGTAGGTCAGTGCCCCTGCTCTTCCTGCCCTGCAGGGTCATCCAGCCAAAGGCCGTGCAGCCTGGGGAGGGGGCCGGAGAGCCAGGCATGAGAAAGGTGGCCCGGAGGCGTTCTGCCAGCCCCGCGGCTGCCTCGGCTCCGGCCCGGCCCCTCTCACCGTGCATGCCCGCGAAGTGGGCATCTCCGAGCACGGCGGCGATCCACAGCTCCTGCGAGTCCACGTCGGCACCCACGAGCACGTAGCCAGGTGGGGCCTGCACCATGGCCTTCAACTCACTGCCTACTCGGTCGGGCTGCGGAAGACGGAGGTCAGGCCCTCCCCAGATAGCCCAGTGAGACTCCTCCCCCCACCCCATTCCTGGAGCAGGGCTCCACTGAGGGTGCTGGGCCTTTCCTGACGGGGCGCTTTCAGTAATGCCAAGCACAGCCCCACACTCCACCCCCAGGAGCTCCCAGGATGGCCGCCGAGCAGCAGCACAGGGGGACAGGCAGACACCCGGCCCCGCCTCCACCCCACCGCAGCTGTGAGCATCACGCCTCGTCCATGTCTGACTACGAGGAGGGGCTCAGGTCAAGTTTGCTGAAGGAACCGCAGAGCTAGATTTGAACTGGGGTCCCGATTGCCCCAGAACTTAGGTTCCTTTTCATGCTCCTCCCCGAAAGCCCTCTGTACCCAGTTTCTAAGGGACCCAGGAGAGGCAGCACAGGGACCCGAGGGCAGCACACACATACCCGGGCGTTGCTGGCAGTGAGCCATGTGGGCTCCACAGCCCGGCGCGTGATGGTGCCGGCGGTCACCACCTGAGGCAAGATGGCCCCATAGCGGCCTTCCTCATTGTAGTCGGGATGCCTGGTAGGGTGGGGGAGAACATGAGTCTTGGCAGCTTGATGTAGTCCGAGGTCCTCCCCGACTCAGTTCTCCTGTCCCCTCAACCACTTGGCAGGCCATACCTGGTCACAGCACGGGGCAGAGCCGACCTGGGCAGCCACACCACCATCTGGGAACTGCGGGGACAGGACTGAGGCTCAGGAAAGCCAAGAGGAGCAGAATCCTGCTCTGGGGGACACCATGCCCCCTCCTGGCCAGGCCTCACCCTCTCCCCACTGACTTCATTCAGGGAGGCCATGGCACAATCAAGGCCTGGGGCCCTACGCTCTCTCATCCAAGAGCATATGCCATCTGAGAACCAGCCAGGCCTCCCAGACGACTTCTGCCATGCCCCAGAGTGTCTGTGAGGAGTCTGACCTCAGCCCTGCCATGATCACCTCGGCCACACTCAGGGCAGACCTCAACAGCCACAGCAGCAGCCTTCTGGCAGCCAGCCCTGCGGCAGAGACCCCTACCGTTGTCAGCCTCGGGTCCCAGCTCGCAGGCCAGCTGCCCTCCATGCCCCTCAGCCACATCCACGGCTCCAGCAGCTCCGCCATCCAAGCCCAACCACACCACTTTCTACATAAACACAGAGGCTGAGACTAGGAAGGAAAGGAGCCTGCCCTCAGTCACATGGCACCCGAACCACAAGCCAAAGCCTCAAGACTGTCGCTGGGCTGTCCCTCCAGTGCAGCACAGGAGGGTGGGGGGAGCCTGGGTGGGAGGTGGGAGAAGGGGATCCCAGGGCTGCCGTAACCTGGCCAGGGGCACAGATGACATGTTTCCAACCTCCCACAGTGCCCACCTGATTCGTTTATGGGCATTCCTCCAGAAAGAAATCATTTTGTTGATTTCCAGGGCACGAGGCCCACTAGCACCTCCTGGGCCGGCCTGCAGGGTGCCATCCTCCATTTTGGGCAAGAAGTCCTTGGCAAAGGGGCTGCCCACATTGCAGCTGCTACCATCCTGAAAAGGGCAAAGGAAGCAGGGGCTGGAAGCTGGTGGCAGACACCTGACTAGAGAACCCCCTGTGCACCTCAGCTCTGACCACCGAGCCCAGACCTCAAGCAACCAGTCTGGGGAAATCCCCAAATGCAACACAGGTGCATTTGCGCACATGCATGCACACACACGCACAAGCACAGAGACACAAGGGCCGGCTCCCTCCACCAGGCAGCTGCCCCCTTGTCTGGGGTGGGGGAGGGTACATAGGTTCCAAGGTCCCCAGCAGATGCCCCAAACTGCAGAGCGCAGACCCATACATGCTTTTTTCCTACACGTGTGTATTTATGATAAAACTGACAGGAATGCCTGGGTGGCTCAGCCGTTAAGTGCCTGCCTTTGGCTCAGGTCATGATCACCAGGGTCCTGGGACTGAGCCCCTCATCAGACTCCCTGCTCAGCAGAGAGCCTATTCTGCTCTCCCTCTGCTGCTCCCCCTGCTTGTGTGAGTGCGTATGCACGCGCTCTGTCAAATAAGTAAGATCTTAAAAAAAAACTACGATAAACAGCACATGGTGAAATTGTCATAGAAATATCTAATAAGGGACGCCTGGATGGCTCAGTTGGTTGGGCGGCTGCCTTTGGCTCAGGTCATGATCCCAGTATCCTGGGATCGAGTCCCACATCGGGCTCCTTGCTCAGCGGAGAGTCTGCTTCTCCCTCTGCCTCTGCCTGCCACTCTGTCTGCCTGTGCTTGCTCTCTCTGACAAATAAATAAAATCTTTAAAAAAAAAAAAATCTAATAAAACAGAAATGTAACAATAGTGCGCTTGGATGGCTCAGTAGGTTGAACCTCTGCCTTCGGCTCAGGTTCCTGGGATCGAGCCCCACATCAGGCTCTCTGCTCAGCGGGGAGCCTGCTTCCTCCTCTCTCTCTCTGCCTCGCTGCCTGTGATCTGTCAAATAAATAAAATCTTCAAAAAAATTTTTTTTAAATCACTTAAAAAAAAGTGTAGCAATGAACTGTAATAAGTCACGCTTATCTGTATTCCCTCAAAACATCTCGTGTACTGTACCCACCCTTCGTGCACTGACATGAGTGATAAATGCCTCCGTGAGATGAAGTGAGGTGAGTGACACAGGCACAGGCCGAAGCCTCAGTCTCCTGGTGGCCTCCTGAGGCTGCCTCAGCAGGAAGATCATCAGTGAAGCCTGGTGGCTCAGTCAGTTAAGCTTCTGCCTTCGGCTCTGGTCATGATCCCAGGGTCCCAGGACTGAACCTCGCAGCGGGCTCCCCCTCCTCTGCAGGGAGCCTGCTTCCCCCTCTCCCTCTCCCTCTGTCTGCCACTCCTCGTGCTTGTGCTATCTTTGTCAAATAAAAGCTTAAAAAAAAAAAAGGCAGATCAGCTGCCTTAGGATGGAGCTGACCCAGGAACCAACCACCATGGGACGACAGCACCCATCATGTGACACACATGCCAGACACCTGACAGCCCCCGGCATTTAATCGTGCCACCATGCCCCTCGCCACCCAGTTTTCAGGAGGCAGAGACTCCAAGAGATGGGGAACCGTCTGGGACCATGCCCTGCCCCACCACACGCGTCGCTCCTGTGCTAGGGCGCTTCTGGGCTGAGTCACTCCAGGGACCTGGGCGCCCGAGGCACAGTGAGGGCAGCGCAGGACAGGCGTGAATCAGGACACACACCTTGTGAGGCAGCTTGAAGAACCAGCAGCCGGGGATATCCACGTCGTTGTAAGGTCCGTTGCCGTGGTGATAGGCTGGCTGGCTGGCTTTGGGGCCACCAGCGCCAGTCTGTGGGGGCCACACACCTAGATGAGGCCCTGCTCCAGCACCTGCATTCGGCGAGGGCCAGGGCATGGGAAAAGGGCCTGAGGCAGCCAACGGTGTGCTGAGAAATGGCAGGATGGCCACAAGCCTCAGGCTCCCTTCTCGGCCTCCAAGAAACCCGGGGCCACCCACGGGCAAGGCAGTGCGTCCCCACCACCCCCCGGGACCTTGGGAATACTCTGGCAAGCGGGAGAGCTACTTGGGCACAAGAGCAAGGCCCCGCCACCCAGAGCCCACCGAGCGCCCGCCCAGACAACCCCAGTCCAGAAGCCCGCTCACCAGAGCCGGGGGCTGACTGGGGACGGCCGCTCCGCAGCGCTCCGCCCTGGCCTTCACCTCCGCTTCTGCCTCTGCTTCCAGGCAGCCCAGTTCTTCCACCTGGACGGGCCCAGGTGCCGAGGAAGTGAAGCAGGGGACCAGCCTGGGGCCAGCCACCCAGTGCCCCCAGAGCGCCGCCCCCACCCAGAAGGCCGCCTGTCCTCGGGAGGGAGCAGAGACTTCAGAGCTGCCCTCACCGTGTGCCACATGGCGCTGCCGTCAGCGAGCAGGAACTCCTCCGCCAGGCCCGCCTGCTGGGGCTGCGGCTGCTGCTTCCCCTGTTCAAGACAGTGCTTCCTGTACAGGGACGCGATGGCTCTGGGCAGAGAAGAGCAGCGGCCTCTGATTACTGGGGGCCGGGCCGGGCGGCTCGCCAGGGCCTTCCGCAACTCCCTTTGCTCAGGCCTCAGAACCAGCTCTGAGGCAAAGCAGGACAACGCTCTCCCTGGTTTCCAGACAGGGAGTGACAAATCGCAAGTAGAACACAACACGCCGGTGGCAGGCGAGGGTTCGAGGCCTGGTCTAACCCCAATCTAAGCTCCCAGCTCGCAGCGCCGCCTCCCCTGGGAAAGCTCTGGGAGCCAAGCAGCCTCACCCACGGGACCCCAGGCCTCTTTTGTCCCCAGGGCCCTGCAGGTGACTCGGGCTGTCCTGCAGAGCCGGGCCTCCCAACTTGGGCCACGTCGAGTGCCACGGCTTGTCCCCAACACCTGCCTGTCTAAAGCTCAGAACTCGGGATCCCAGGGACTTCCCTAGGCCTCTGTTCTGCCAACTCTACAGTGTGGCTGACCACTCGATCTCACGCGGCTGCCTGCGAACCAACGCGGGGCACCACGAAAGTTTTATGGTCACAGGGTGGAACTCGTGCTTAATAAACTCTACACAGAAAAGAGAAACAGCCCACCTCCCCTGCTGCTCCCGACAGCCCCTCGCTGCACGCTCCTGGGAAGGCCGCTGTGCCACTGGACCCAAGGGCAGGGCCTCAGGCCTCCGTGCCCCTCGGGGCTCCGACCCCACAAGGAAAGGGCAGCCATGGAAACAAGGATTCAGACCCAGACCCTCGCACCCCAGCTCTTCCCGCTGGCCTGGGCCAGGCTTGGGTCATCCAGCAAAGTGAAGGGGTCCCCAGACTCCACCTTTTCCTTTCCTGAGCCTCACCTGTAAGGGCAGGCCACCCCAGCCGAGGCCGGGGCGGTTTCCACAGGTGCCTGGGCCAGGTTGTCCTGCCGCCCGGGCACCAGGTAACCCCAGCCATGCCGCTCCGAGCAGTGCAGAGGGAAGCCATCCCAGGTCATCGCCATGAGTTTTGGAGTGACCCGCATCTGCAGGCTGAGGAGGCTGGGGCCCGGGGTCCACGCAGGGTCATCTAGCCGGGGACAAAGCTTCCGGTACCACCTGTGCCCCACCCGAGGAGAGCAGTGTCACTGCAGTGGGGGGGGAGGACAGCACAGCACCACAAGCCAGGCTCTCTCTCCCATGACCATGCCCACCCTTCAAAGCCCCAAGGCTTTCTGGTGACCTCATTAGAGTCACAGTCCCCTCCCTCTGGGGGTACACCCATGACCCCCAGGAAGTTCTCTAGAATAATTCACGTATCTGGAAAGGAAGATCCTAGGTCAGGCCTACCAGAGTAGTCAGAAACCAAGGCCCGTAAGGGTGGCCCAGCACTGGGCTCCTTCCCAACCTCCATTCCATACAGGGTAACTGGCCTCTGAAGACAGCAGATCTGCCCCATTGCTGTTCCAGGGACACCAGGGCTTTCAGAGCCCCATCTCTCACACACTGTTCACCACGGCCAACCCAAAGGTTGTGCACAACTTAGACCTCCCTTAAGTTGTGAACAGACCCTGCTATTCACCCTGGTTGCCCCTATTTTCTCATCTCTGCCTGTTTATGAGGCTCAAATAAAAATCCCCTCCTCAAGGAAGCCTTCTCTGATTTCTCCAGGCAGAGTTAGGTACTGCCTCAACACTGTTCACTCTTCCTTCTCATCAGGAATATAAAGCTCCTCCTAGGGAGAAGCAGTTCCTAGAAAGGAACCGTTCCTATCTGTACCCCAAGTGGCTGCAGTGGGCCCAGCATTCAGCAGGCGCTAAGTGCACTTGCACTGAATGAGACCAGCGAGCCGGGGGTCAGAATGAGCAAGTGACTGGAAGAACGAATGGCAGCAGGTCAGTAAGGGTTCCCCGCAACCACCACCCTGGTGCTGGGGCCCAGGAAAAGGTAGTCTCATGGGAGGAGAAGAGTAGACTCTGGACACATGAGGGGCTGGGGCTCACCCAGGGTGTCCAGGAAGGTGCTGGGGCCGCTTGGGCAAGACCTCTGCAGTCCCCTTCAAGCGCTCCAAGCAGGCACGAGCCATGCCATCTCGCTGAACCTCCTCCTCCTCACTGGGGGGGCCGGGGTCTGCAGAGGGTGGGCAGGACCATCAGGACCCGCGGAAGGGTCTCTCCGGAAGACCTGCCCAGCCTACTCATCTCTGGAAGGCCGGATAACCCCTTTCAGTGGTCCCCTGGGTCCCAGGACCTTCCCAGGGACCATCCCTGCCCCACCTCCCGCCCATGCTCCCCACCTTCCTGATCCTTGGGCTCCCCAGGGGCCCCAGCCCCCTCGATGGGCAACTTGCTGGCTGTAGTTGGCTCCTTCCTCTTCACCTTCTTTGCCTTCTTCTGCTTAAACTCTTGCAGGTCCCACTCCAGGTCCCAGAGCCAGGGGTCCTCCTTATACCTGCAGAGCGAGGACACCAGGGTGGCATAAGGCCCAGCCCACCCATACTCACCCAGATCCTGCCCTCCCAAGGCCTGCCTACCTCTGTCCTGAGAGCAGCTGGCAGGCGTCGTTGGCCAGGTCCATCAGTGACTTCTTCATCTCCCGCTGGAGCTCTTCGTACGTGCTCTGTGCCTCTGCCAGGTACCGCTCCCAGTTGTGGTTCACAGGCAGGTAGGAGACCCCCATCTCCAGCATGCCAGCCAGAGTCACTGGGTGAGGGCACCTGGGGGTGGGGGAAAACACCACGGCAGTCAAAAATGGCCCCAGAAAGCAAGGCGTGGGCCCAGTCCCTGAGCCAGTCTGGCGAGCCTCAACCTGACCACCCAGGCGGTGTAGCGCTGACGTCAGACCAGGTCTCAAGCCCAGCTCGAAGACTCTGGAACCCTGAGATGCTAGGTAAGTCGCTTCCCCTGACATAGAGAGTTCCTTTCTCTATCAAGGGGATACAATCCTCCCGGGATAATACTCGTTACAGTTACAGGTAAAAGTGGAAACAGGTGCCTTCTCCTACGTCAAGCCTCAGCACCCGGCACTGTGCTAGATCACAGACGAGCCTCACAACGGGGATGGGCAAGCGTTATTTGTGTGTGCTTTACAGATACACACAGACTCCGAGAAACCAAGTGACCTGCCCAAGGGCAAATGAATGAGGCAGGCCAAGTCGATTCAAATGAAGTCTGGGTGACACCTCTGACTGGCCACACCGTATGAGTGACTCACTACGCTACCAAACGTGACCAAGATAGATGTGAAGCCCTGGGCTCAGGGTCTGGGCACGGAGAGGGTGCTGAATCAGCCAGGACCACACACAGGAAGCTCCGCCACAGCCCTCAGCCTTCCCCTCCAGGGCCTCCACAGAAACCCAGAGCCCAGGACCCAGCGGCCACCACTCCACTGAATGGCTCCATTCTTTCAATTCGGAAAGGCTAAGGTCCACAGGCTGAGGGAGACCTTTTGACAGAGGACCCAGGTACCGGCACTCTACTCACCCCTAGGGGTTCCCACCGGGGCGCCCCCTCACCTCTCCAAGAAGAGCGGTAGCTGCTGCTGGAAAACCTCATAGGTGGCCCACACGTCCTGGGCACAGTACTGCATCAGGTCCTGGCACAGGCGACAGGAAGGCGCTGGGTGGGCAGCCATCCCACTGCCATCGCCGGGTCTCAGGGTCAGGTTGGGCAGCCATACTCCCTGGGGTCAGCTAGGGGCTGCCACGGCCCAGCCCCCCAGAGCCCCTCGCCAGCACCGTACCTGGAAGTTCTCACGGATGTCCTTCATGCTACCCTTAACAAACAGCTCTCGAGGCTCCTTCTCTAAAGGGGGCCCCCCCACATAGAGGCTGTGCACGTCTGCCAGATTATTGACACTGCTGATGTCCAGCCAGTCCCAGGACGAGATCTGGGGGGGGGGGGGGGCAGAGCGAGGGATACAGATCAGCCTTGGGACAGGCAGGCAGGCTGGTGAGATAGTCCCAAGCGGCCCACTCCGGCCTCCCGCAGTTGAGCACTCACCGCTGGGCCACTAGCTTTGCGGGGGGCCTTCTGGCCTCGCTGTGTGGGGTGTTGGGCCTTGCGCTTGCCCTGCTTGGCTGCCATCCACAGACTGCGCTGGAAACCGCTGAGCCCCGAGATGGCCATGTGCATGCTCATGGTGTCCAGGAAACGCATGCGGGAGCCCTGTGGGGGGCGGGGGGAGGGGGTTGGAGCTGAGGCCACTCGGCACTGCTTCAGGGGTGTCACCCCACCAGCCCCACCCCAGCCTCCTCCTATCACACGACCTTCCAAGACTCTCCTCGTGCTTGCTCACACTTAGCCCTCTGGCAGGGACAGGCTCGCCCTCCCACATCCCACCCTCCAAGGGGCAGGCCCGGCTCAACCCCAACACACGGGACCTTCCCAGCATCCAGCCACAGCTTCGAGGGCTGCCCTGGGAACAGAGGGGCCAGATCGAGGCCTTCTGAGCTCCCAGGCTCGGCCCCCCACCCCAGCCCTGCCGCTCACAAGCTCTGTAGCCCTGTTCAGGTCAACAAGGCTAGCCTCACCGGGCCCACCTTTCTGCTGGGCTGGCTGTAAGGATGCATCGTTCAAACCTCCCCCTCCAAACCCCGGCCCCAGCAACCCTGCCAGGTGGCTTCTGCTAGCGCCCCCTTTTCGCAAATAAGGAACCAGAGGCTCCGGGACAGTAAGGCGCTCATGCTGCTCGTCCCTGTTGGGGGCAGAATGTGAGCCCAGGCTGTGTGGCCCAGAGCCTCCAAAGACCCACGCTACGCTCTAAACCACCACACGGAGAGAAGGGGTAGCAGTACTCCCTGACAACGCCCGCCCCGTACCAGGCCAGTCCTGGGGAATGAACAGCTGGGCCCAGGGACCAGGGGCGGCGCAGGTCAACAGGCAGGCCCCGTAGCGGCTACCAAGACAGAGAAGCCGACCGGGAAAAGCAATGCCTTCCCTAGCCCCCGGGGTCAGAGCTCTCAGGCCACCCCCTGCCAGAAGCTACCCTGGCCCCAGGAACCTTACCTGGATCAGGTACTGCTCCCTGATATGGGCTCGATCAAAGCACACGTTGTGCCCCACCACTAACTGCTCCTGCCAGCCGCGCCGGGTGGGGCCGCCAGCACTGGCAGGGACCTCCAGAGGAATGAGGTCAGCCGGCGACAGCTGGCTGGTCCAAGAGTAACGCTCTTCCACCAGCCGCCGGCTGCACCAAGAATACCTGAGGGAGGCGAGAGGCAGACAGGCTGGGCACAGGGGCGGCCGACTTCCGCTCCGCGACACCCGCTGCACACCTACCGCTGCGAGCCGGCTCCGGCGCTAGCAGCTGGGACGCAGGGGAACCCAGGGAGTGCTCCCCAGCCTCACGGAGCCAGAGAACGGGTGGGGGCAGAGGAGGGAGGTCATAAAAGCTCGACTCCACCCTTCCACAGATAAAAACAGAGCTAAATGCCGCATGCGGGGGATCCCACGCGGGCACCCGGCCTGGACCCCAACAAGGTGGTTGGGTGCAGGGTTCACAAAGTCTGTGCTGTTTATGAGCACTGTCTACCCCTCGGGTCTGGAGGCACCCAACAGCAGGTGTTCAAAAAGTTAGTAAGGGAGACAGACAATTCCAACAGAATCCAAAGTGGGAATTTTTTTTTTTGGATGAAAGTGGCAAAAAAGAAAAAAAAAATGCTACACACGTACAGGATAAACCATCTAACAGCTGGAAAGACTCTGAAGGACCAAGAGCACATCACACACCTTGGAGCAGGTGCGGGCCTCTCTGAGCCACCCGAGAGCTGAGGGCAAGTGTGGGCCTGGAGGGGCCGGGCCACCCAAGAAGAGCACCATCTGCGGGCGCCTGACCCCGACTCAGGGCAAGGCTGGAGGGTGCCCAAGATCCACGAGGCCAGGCATGGCAAGGCCACAGAGGAAAAGCCCACGGTGAACCACAGATGACACCAGAGGGTCAAAACCACTCAGCATCAAAGGGAGTGACAAGGCCTCATGTGACCTCTGTAGCTACGCAGGCGCCCGGAGCATCGGGGGCCATCCGCCCCCGCAGCTTCAACAAACACAACACTGCCTTCCACTGGGGAGGGGGAAACTGGCAGAAAGTGGCTCCTCGTTTTAAACCTGCTGAAGTCTAACTCACAACCAAATGTGGCGATACGCTCAGGGACACGGGCCGCAACCGCCTCCCCCTTCTGAGCCCTGGCTGGAAGAAGAGGCTGGAAAATGTCACATGTCTGAGGCTATGGTGACGGCAGGAACTCAAGGCACAACAAGAAGGCCAGACTAGTGTCAAGATCCAGGGCTGCAGCTGTGCACAGAACGGTCTTACTACACATCTGTGATAAAAAAAGCAGCCAACATGCAAACACGTGTGGCACATTCGAGAGGATTCAAATCAATGCCGTTAACTCTCTACCCTTGTCCTGTGAACCTCAGACCAATGTTGGCACCTGTGTGACGTCCCCCTAGAGTGATGACCACAGTCCTCAGCCACAGCCTTTGGGAAGCTGCTCTGGGGGATATCTAAGCTGCCCCCACCAACCCCCAAAACCACCCCAAAATCTCATGCTGGCGTGGAACTTGCGGTTACACAGCCACACAGGAGGGACATGCCCAAGTTCACAGCAGACTGCTCGGAGGGGCCCCATCCGGTACTCCCCGCCCCTCCAGTCAGGCTCCCAGGAGGAAGGCCCCCACGGGAGCCCAGGCCTCGGCAGGGACACCTGCCACCCCGCAAACCGAGGAGTGCCCCCAGGACCACTGGCAAGAATGGAATGAGAATGAGAGGATGGGGAGGATGGGGAGAGGAAGGAGGAGGGAGAGAAAAGGGGATTTGAGGTAAAATGGCCAAAAATGACCGAGAGATCAAAAAACAAGTCTTTCTTGTCACTGGTTTCCTAAGTTGCCTTCAGCCACCACAGCCTGCTTTACCTTCTCAAACGGTGGGTGTTACTCCCTCTATGTGGACCGTCAAGCCACGTAGGAAGCACTGAGATTCTCGTCTCAACTGGGACTAAATCAATGCGGAATCTGGTTTTGCTCTTTTCAGCCATTAATGCCTACCTTATCTATTTAGCCATGTTTTCACCATTTTCAACTGCATATTTAACATTTCGCAGCTTTCTGTACAAAGATGTAGCTTCCAATAGGGATAAAGAAACTGCTAACTTTTGTGCTGGCCATGCCTGAAAGCATTGGGGCTGTAAAGAGTATTTTAATCCTGGAATGAAGAATAAAAAAGGGGAGAAACAGGACTGCCATCATTGTTTGAAAAAGAACCGTGGGTAGCACTTAGAAAGTTATTTAAAAAGAAGAGAGAGATTTGGATATACCTTCTGGGGACCAAAATGCCTGTTTGGGAGGCTGGGGGCAATGAGGGATGGGGGGTGCTACCTCTGGGTGGGAGTGTGATTGGCGACACTGTAGGGATAGCTGGTCTGGCATTTAAGGGAGCAGCTGGGGACGCTAAATGCTTTGTACTGTCTGGGACAGCCCGTGATAACCACCAGCATCCCCAAAGAGAAACACTGTTCAAGTGTCTTGGACTAACTTCTCAGGAAGCAATTAGGGGAGGGGGAAAGGCACCCAATCAAGGTGGCCTCAAGTGGTCTTCCCTAGGATCCCAAGTACAAGCTACTGTCTTCTCCACATAGCCCCTATCACCACCGGCCGTTTCCTTGGGTGTTTGTTAACTGCCTGTGTCTTCCCACCAGAAAGTAAGCTCTGTGAAAGCTGGGGCCAAGCCTACTTTAGTTCACCACGAATCCACAGTCCCTACAAGAGCACCCTGGTGGCACACAGTGGGACCTCCGGAAACGTTCACTGAGGCGAACCATTCAGCTGGGCCCCCCCACCTGTGCTAAAGTCCCCAGAGCCCAGCCCCTACTTACCAGGCCGAGGGGGATATGGCCACCGCCAACGTGGGGCAAGTTCCCTCTGCCAAGCAGACCTCCACGTCGAACACCAGGGCCCGCTCCTCGGGGATGGCCACGGGTACGGCCTCCCCCGCGGGGCCGTACCGGGTCCAGCCCTCCGCCCAGGCCCAGCTCGGGGGCTGGGGGGGCAGCTGGGCCTGCAATAACGAGTTGGCCGCCTCCAGGTAGGGCAGGCTCTGCTTCTGGGCCAGGAGGCGGAAGTGCTGGTCCAGGCTGCCCCCGTAGAGGGGCGGCAGGCGCAGCTCCACGTCCGGCAAGGGCGTGGCCGGCTGCCCCCAGAGCCCGTGCCGCTGCAGGTGCTCGACGCTGCGGCGCACCGCGGCCTCGCCGGGCGTCTCCCCGCCGCGCCCGAAGATTTGCTCGTGAAGCCCTCTCGAGAGCATCTGGATGTGCAATGGGTTGTGCCGCAGCTGCCCGCCCTCCGAGGATGGCACTTGCTGCGGCGGCGACGGCGGCTGCCCGTCGCTGGGGACGGGGGCGGGGCCGGAGCTGGAGACCCAGCGCCCCGGAGCTGGAACTGGCCCTGGCCCGACGGTGGTGGCGCCGGCCACCCTCTTCCAGAGCAGGCGGCTCATGGTTGGTGCAGGGAGCACCCCGCTGGGAGTCAGGACACCTGGCTTTGGGCTCCAGCTTGGCTGCTTTTACTGGCCGAAAGACGTGGAGGGAGACACGTCCTGTCTCTGTTTTCCAGTCAGTGAAATGGGTCTGACCATGCCTGCCTTCCACCCACAAATCCTGAAGGAGACAGACGATATCAAGTGTTATTTCTCACATGGGCGGTACGTGTTCCGTGACGAGCCGTCACTCCTCGAGCACTCACTGCGTCCCAGGCAGCGTGCCAGGCGCTTTTAGGGACATTTTCTCAGTGAAGCCCCCGACAGCCACGAGTGTCACCAACACCCCTCCTGAGGACACTGAGGTTCAAGCAGGTGCATCAGTGAACTTGGGGGAGGAGGAGGCAGTGGTTAAGAGCGACGGTCCCGGAGGAGGACGCGGCGGGTTTGAATCCCGGCGCTGGCTGTCAGGAGATGCGTGACCTTGGGCGAGCTCCCTAAGGCCCCAATCTCCTGCTCCGTAAAATGGGATTACGGATTCTATCTGGCACACGGAACCGCTGTTCGGGTGACTCAGGGCGAACAAGTCGCGAGACCCGACCCTCGGCAAACGCTTGCCAAATGGTGGCCGCCAGCTCCGCGACCGGCGCGGCCCCAGGGCCTAGCGCCGCCAGGTGCCGGCCCCCGGATTCGAACCCGCAGGGCGGACCGCCGGCCCCCGGGGCTCCCACCCGGGCCCGGGCCGTGGCCCCGCCGGCCCAGGGCGCCCTGCAGGAGGCGGCGGCCCCCGCGCGCCCGGCCGCCTGCCCGTGCCCGTGCCCGGCGGCGCGCGGTGCGCCCTGGGACGAGCCTCCGCCCAGCTCCGGGCCTCGCTCCCTGACTGGAGAGGGAGGGGCCGCACCGCCGCTCGGCGACCCGGCCTCCCCCGCTCCCCGCCCCGGGCCGAACCCGCCGGAAACCTCGGTCCGTCCGGTGCTTCCCGGGCTGCGGCTCCCGACCCCAGGCCCACGGAGCGGCGTCTCCCTCCGCACGGCCTACGCAGCCTCGGGGCGGCGTGTGGCCTCCACCCGACCAGTCCGCCTCGCTGGCAGCCGCAACTTCCCGTCTGCTCCCCGCTCCGTCCCGCGGCTACCCGAGAGGCAGGCGGGAGACTCCCGGCGCGACCAATAAGAGGGCCGCAAGTGGACCGGTCCGCCCGCAGGGGGGAGACGGAGACTTCCGGGTGGGCTCTCCCTGCAGTACTCTGGTAGCCAAAGTCCAACCTCCCCTGCCCAAGGAACAAGTGGGTTGGTCCCAGGCAAGCCGGTGGGCGGTAATGCTACTTTTCAGATTGTCCAAAGAGAGCCAGGCGTCGGATGGCCGCGTGGCCTAATGGATAAGGCGTCTGACTTCGGATCAGAAGATTGCAGGTTCGAGTCCTGCCGCGGTCGCAGAGACTCCGCTTTCAATTTTTGGTTTATTCCTCCTTAGGAAGGCAGCGTCGGGACCCGCGTTTCAGCCCACATCGAGATCTGGGAACGCCGGGATTCTCAGAAGTAACGGCTCCCTGCAAGCACGTCCCTATGAAGTTACTCACCTACGTGTCCCAGACCCGGAAGCACGTTTCTAAATTGCACCACCGGCCGCGCGTACCCCCAGCGCAGGTGGAGGAGAATGTCGAGCGAGGGGCGAGCGAGGGGCATCGTTTAGGGAAATCCTAATTTACACTCGACTGGTTTGTGGGAATGACAAGTGTTCGCAGCTGGAAGGGAGACGCGTCTTCCCCCGGCCCGGTGCTCCAAACATACTGCCTTTCGGGGAGCCCGAATCTGCGGTCGGGTCGCCAGCTCCCACCCCCGCCCGAGCGCCTGGGAAGCCTTCCAGTCTTTTCGGTCTCCCGCCTCCTCATCCACCTCCTCTTGCTCCAGGGGCCGCAGCAGCTCTGCTTTCGGTGCCCGTTGGTCCCTGGTACATAGACTGTAAAGTACCTGGAGGAATGAGGCCCTCGTGAATAGCAAGAGCCTGAGGCTTGGAGTTCGGAGAGCAGCTGCGCGGATTTAAGGTCAAGGGAGATTTGAGGTCGACCTGAGCTCACAGAGCTGATTAAGGACCACATTCTGGCCTCGCTGAAAGTCAGTCCCCAATTCCAGCCTGTGCATGGGTCGGGACACCCTGAACTTACTTGACAAACTGACTTCGGTATTTTTCGAGGGTGGCGAGGGCAGATAGCCAGGCCGCCCCCTGCCTCCTCCTGTTGCCCCCAGAGAGGCAGCGAGAAGCCCCAGACCAAGGCTTGGGAAGGCAGCACTGAGCCTTGATTTTTCCATACATTTCCCCTTTGTTTTTAAGTATGATATTTTTCATATACTGTTATAGGTATGTTTAATATACATACAAATGTTTGGTTTATTTTGTTTTTCATTGGGCAAAAAAAAAAAATACATCCAGTCGACTGAAAATCCACTGTATCATAATCTATTTGTTTGCTTGTTGTTGTTAGCTTTCACTTAATCTTATAACTGCTCACATTTCTGCAAAATGCCGAGAGAGGATCTCAGCTTAAATCAGGGAGTCCCTGAGTGGGGAAAATGCTTGCCTTATTACTCCTAATCTGGTAGTGCAATTGTGCTTCTCCTTCAATTGTGACGTTAGGTGACCAGGTACAATCCTAGGAGCAACGCCTGAGACTTTTTTTCCAGTAACAATCACAGATCTTTTCATAACACATTCCAGTTGCTGTAGATTTTTCCAAATACTGCTTACACTCATCTGCCCTTCAAATTAACAGTGTCACTGGGTCACTGCCGGACCTTGTCGTTTAATGAGTTAATTAAAAAATACTGGGGTGCCTGGGTGGCTCAGTGGGTTAAAGCCTCTGCCTTCAGCTCAGGTCATGATCCCAGGGTCCTGGGATCCAGCCCCATGTCGGGCTCTCTGTTCGGTGGGGAGCTGCTTCCCCTCTCTCTCTCTGCCTGCCTCTCTGCCTACTTGTGATCTCTGCCTGTCAAATAAATAAAATCTTAAAAAAAATACATATTACCTATTCTTTCTAATATTTCATTATCTTTGAAATCTTTTGTTATCTTCTTTTATCTTATTATCTTCTTTTGTAATCCTATTTTTATGCATTTATGCATTTAAAAACATTATTCTAAGAAGGCATCTATGGCACACACACACAAAGCTAAAAACGGACCCCTGGCCCAACCAAATGTCATTTCCAGGGGATACTACTTGTTGGGTCTGCCTGGTCTCCACTGGGAGAACAACCCTCCCCTTAGGTTCAATGGCAGGAAATAGCCATGAAGATGCCTGCCCCTCTCACAAGGCTAATTGAGGCCAGACTGGTGCCCTCACCCTGGAATTAAAATCTTCAGCAATGACAGAAATGGTCTTCACAGATTCCTGATGAGGGAGGGTACCCAGAGGCATGAACCCTTCCTGCCGAGCTGCCCTGTTTCCAGGACCCAGTTCTCCCACCTTCCCTCTCTCCCTTGCTGGGAAATCTCTCACATCTTTCTAGAAAAGTCTGTCCTGCTGGTAATACCTGAGAAACCAAATACATTTTCCTACAATTTCCTGGACTTCTCTTCCCACACAGCAAAAGACAAAGTTCATCAGAAGCCCCTTCCTAAGTAAAACACTGTGTACTTTCTTGCAAAGCATGTACCTCAGTTGTAACAAATGCTGAATTTTGAAAACTCCCCCCTTCCACGACTGCTGTACATTTCCATGAAGACCAACCTCGTGTCTCATTGTATGTCCTGTTCCAGGGCCGGGCTGGGGCTTAGTAATAACCAGCACTTACTGGATGCCACATCCTGTTCTAAAGGCTGACATACTCGACTAAATTCACCCTCACTGACCCTAGAGTCGAGGTACTGTTATTATCCCCCCTTTTTTTAAAAGATTTTATTTATTTGACAGACAGATCACAAGCAGGCAGAGAGGGGGGAGGGGAAGCAGGCTCCCCGCGGAGCAGAGAGCCCAATGCAGGCCTCGATCCTAGGACCCTGAGATCATGACCTGAGCTGAAGGCAGAGGCTTTAACCACTGAGCCATCCAGGCGCCCCTGTTATTATCCCCTTTTACTGGTGGGGAAAGTGAGGAACAGAGAGGTGAAGTAGTGTGCCTAAAACCCTATAGCTGGGATTCGAACCCAGGGAGACCTGCTTTATCGCAAGGAACTTGATAACTGCGTAATACAGTGAATACCCACTGACCTTGAAAGCTGGGAACCCCTGCTCCAAGGTTGGGTACCAGGCACCGGGCTGGGGCCAGGGATGCCGTTGGTGTGGACTTTACATCACTACTAATAACATAGGGACTCCCTCTGAGCGAGGGAGCGCTCCAGGTTCCTCTAGTGAGCTTGCTTCCTGGTGACCCTTTTCTGTCCTGTTTGCTAAGCCCAGCTTTGGCAGGTTCCATCTCCGAGAAGAAAAAATCTCTCTCCTCTTCCTTTTTCTTTACAATGTTTTTTTTTTTTTTTTAAAAGACTTTTATTTATTTATTTTTTAAAAGATTTTATTTATTTATTTATTTATTTGGCAGATAGAGATCACAAGTAGGCAGACAGGCAGAGAGAAAAGGGGAAACAGACTCCCTGCTGAGCAAAGAGCCCGATGTGGGGCTGGATCCCAGGACCCTGGGATCATGACCTGAGCTGAAGGCAGAGGCTTTAACCCACTGAGCCACCCAGGCGCCCCTCTCCTCTTCCTTTTTCTGGAGAGCAGAACCACTTCCAAAGGAGCCAGGCTAAACACCTAGGGTACCATCTCAGTTAACCCTCCTAATCACCTTCCTGGTACTGTCGGCAAATTGGTACTATCGTTACGCCGTTACACAGACAAGAAGAAGGCTCTGGTAACAAGTGTGAAATTGACTCCCTCACCCAAAAATCACATAGTGAGGAAGGGGCCTGGATCAGAACCCAAGCACTTGGGGCGCCTGGGTGGCTCAGTTGTTAAGGGTCTGCCTTTGGCTTAGGTCATGATCTCAGGGTCCTGGGATCAAGTCCCACATGGGGCTCTCTGCTGAGCGGGGAGCCTGCTTCCCCCCTCTCTCTGCCTGATGCTCTGCCTACTTGTGATCTCTCTCTCTCTCTCTGTCAAATAAATAAATAAAATCTTAAAAACAAAAACAAAAAAACACAAAGCACCCTATGATTCCAAAGCCACTGGACACTTCGGCAAGCCCACTAAACACCCACAGGCAAGAAAGCAAGTTTGGGGAGACAGAAAGCCAACCCTGATCATTGGTTTGCCGCCCCAGCTGAGCACCCTGGGGCACTTGTCCGTGAAATAACCAGACCTGTCTGACCAGGCTTCAGAAGGCAGAAGGCACCAATCCCTTTGGAGCTATTTCTAGCAGAAACATACAGGAAAGGGAGGGCTCCTTTGGGGTCCACTCATGCCCCGCTGGGTCTCCATCTACCACCTGTGGGATCAAACTGGCATGTGTATGAAATTTGGAATGAGATTAATAGGGCTGTTTTCACAATACGCTTCCTTTTTTTAAAAAAGATTTTATTTATTTATTTGACAGAGATCACAAGTAGGCAGAGAGCAAGAGGGGGAAGCAGACTCCCAGCTGAGCAGAGAGCCCAATGCAGGGCTCGATCCCAGGACCCTGAGATCATGACCTGAGCCGAAGGTAGAGGCTTAACCCACTGAGCCAGGCACCCCCACAATACACTTCTTAGTTCAGGGGGATACTGGTTCTGTCAGACCTGGGTAGTTTAGGGCCGGAAAAAAGGAAATGGATGGAAACGTAAACCATTGTTTCTGTGGATGAGAAGCTCCCTGACAGGAAGGGACTGTGCCCCCTGCGGTTTTGCATCCCTAGCATGGAACCGGTCACAGAGAGGCAGACGCTTGTTGTCCCCACTGCCAATGTTCCTCCCTGGCTCCTGGCCAAGGGCTGAGGAGCTCTTGGTCCCTGTAGCCAGAGATGGGGCTTACTAACCGAGCCGAGCCAATCAGGCATTCCACCCCAAAATGAACAGTATTTCCTTCCTATCATCAAATAGCCGTGAATGTTGGAATTTCCAATGGCTGGAGCCTCTTTCTGCTTTAGCTAGTTTGGGTTGGATTTTCTGTCACTTGTCATGGAAAGAGCTCTGGCTGATTAAGTGCTCCTTAAATATTTGCTGAACAAATGACTGAGCTTCCCCCCCCCCCATGTCTTTAGCTACATTTCACTGAAGTAAATTTCTCTGAGAGGAGAGGAAGCTACATAGAAGATTCTTTTTTTTTTTTTAATTAGATGGGCTGAACTTTTTTTTTATTTTATTTTTTTAAAGATTTTATTTATTTATTTGACAGAGATCACAAGTAGGCAGAGAGGCAGGCAGAGAGAGAAAGGAGGAAGCAGGCTCCCCGCAGAGCAGAGAGCCCAATGCGGGGCTCGATCCCAGGACCCTGAGATCATGACCTGAGCCGAAGGCAGAGGCTTTAACCCACTGAGCCATGCAGGTGCCCCTACATAGAACATTCTTAATTTGCAAACCTTTGTGATTCTGCCTTAGCTCCACCACTATTTATGATACCAGAGGTGTCTCTGACACAGGTAAGTATTTTTAAAGAAAGCTTGAGGGGTACCTGGGTGGCTCAGTCAGTTAAGCCTCTGCCTTTGGCTCAGGTTATGATTCTGGGGTCCTGGGGTTGAGCCCTGTGTTGGGCTCCCGGCTCAGCGGGCTGTCTGCCCGCCCCTCTTCCTCTGCCCCTCCCTGGCCTCCCCCACCCCCATTGTGCTCTCTGCCTCTCTCTCAAATAAATAAATAAAATCTGTAAAAAGAAAGAAAAAAAGAAACAACTTGATGTATTTCTACGATACATTGAAAACTATCACATCATACATATAATTTTAATACATACACTTACATATGACTATCATACATAATTGACATATCAAATACACATTGAATATATCACACATTTTAACTTCACATATAAAATTTCAAAGTCACAAATACCAGTAAGAAATTCAACCAGTTTATAAAAATCCATGCCTGAAAACCTGAAAATATGTTCTTCCATCAGAAGAATGAAACTGTATGAACAGGACAGGACACAAAATGGAGATACTCAGTTAATAAATTAGTTTCAGAGAAAGTTCTGGGTCAATAAGACAATTTCATTTGTAGGGGCGCCTGGGTGGCTCAGTCATTAAGCGTCTGCCTTCGGCTCAGGTCATGATCCCAGGGTCCTGGGATTGAGCCCCGCGTTGGGCTCCCTGCTTAGCTGGGAGTCTGCCTCTCCCTCTCCTCCTCCCCCTGCCTCTGTTCCCTCTCTCTCTGTCACATAAATAAGTAAAAACCTTTAAAAAATAAGAAAAGACTATTTCATTTTTGAAAGTTTAACATTAGGGGCGCCTGGGTGGCTCAGTGGGTTAAAGCCTCTGCCTTTGGCTCAGGTCATGATCCTGGGTCCTGGGATGGAGCTCTACATCGGGCTCTCTGCTCAGCGGGAAGCCTGCTTCCCTTCCTTCTCTCTCTGCCTGCCTCTCTGCCTACTTGTGATCTCTGTCTGTCAAATAAATAAATAAAATCATTTTTTTAAAAAATTAAATAAATAAAAGTTCGATATTAATCAGCCTTGAGAATCTCAATCCACATGTGTATGTCACCAGAAAAGCAAGAGATACTGACCTGCCTTCTCTGACCCACCTTTGCACGTTTGCACATATGTCATGAACTCAACAAGTGTGAATTTCAGAAATGAACATGTCTACGAACTACTGAAAACAAAGTCCCCCATAAGGGTGGACCTGTGCCCATGAAGACCCACCCTGGGGACCATGACATATGTCATCAGTGTAGGCTGTCCTGACAGACAGACAAACAGACAGAAGGGCAGAACCCTCAGTTCTTGAGGGATGAGACATCCATGGGCTCCAAGCCCTGGCTGGGGCCACGTGGCCTGTTTTCTAGCTGCAAAATTGCAAATGCCATGTCCTTACCTATGAGGTCCCAGCCAGGCCTGGCAAACGATACCTTCCATGGGATGAGCAAGGGGGGTCCACTGGAGACAGAAAATAGATTTCTTTCTTTATTCTTTTTTTTTTTTTTCAGTAAATAGGTTTGTTACAAATTGTCCCAAAAGATTTTTTTTAAAGATTTTATTTATTTATTTGTCAGAGAGAGAGCAAGCCAGAGAGCGCGCACAGGCAGAGGCAGAGGGAGAAGCAGGCTCCCTGCCGAGCAAGGAGCCCGGTGTGGGACTCGATCCCAGGACGCTAGGATCATGACCTGAGCCGAAGGCAGCCGCTTAACCAACTGAGCCACCCAGGCATCCTGTCCCAAAAGATTTTAAGCTCGAAATGTAGGCTGTAGAATGAAAAGCAATGGCTATCTCCCAAGAACTTTTGTAGAAATAGTCTTGCTCTCCTGTTAAAAGGGGACAGACCACATCCCACCCCAGGAACAAAAAAGGATTCTGTCTTTCATTCACCTGGGGGAAAATAACAGCGGGACTCTGACGACAGGTGTTTCCAGGTAGGGAGGGGAACATGCCCAGCATCCTGTATCTGGGAGAAAGGAGCTGCCTTATTTTGGCCTTTAATTGTCAGTGTTGCAAGAGAAGATTCTGTCTTTTACCCTCAGGGAAAATGACGAGCAGGTTTGGTAATTGGAAAGTACCATTCAGTTTGGATTAGCCTGGTTATTAATTTATTCCCTGCTTTGTTCCAGAAAGACTTTCAGGTGGCGGAGGTTAGTGGTGATCACATAACCATGATTTTCTGAGCATAAAGCAAGGTAGCAGCTTGGGTTGGCTTCTGGTGGGGTCAGCAGCCATGGGGTTCTGCCCAGAGGCTCACCAGGGCCCGCCATACTGTGCTCCCCCAGGAACCTGGCCGTGCTCCCTAGCCTCAACTGTCTGGCCCTGGGGGAAGTACCTGGGCCGAGGTACCCATAGCATTCTGACTGCGTCCTCTTTCAAGAAGCGTGAGAAGGGGCTGTGGCCGTTCTTATCTGTGAAGATAAGATGTCTGGGGCCACCAGAGCCACAGCTGCATCCACGCCAGGTCTCCCCCATCACTCAAAACACCAAGTCTGCAGTTCCGGGCATGGCCGTGACCATGGTGGGGTGGTCACTTTGCTAGAGGGCCAGTTCTGGAGGCCCAGCCAAGAGAGAGCCCACCCTCCAGCCCTTCCAAAGACTTTTAGGTACCTAATTTCCCGTTTCGAGTCCCTTTCATATTACAATATCCGGAAAGGTCTCTGTTTTCCGAAACCAAACATTGCTTGATGGCAGGAGCCTCCCCTGGGCTCCATCGCCTTTTGGTATGGATCCCCTGTCTCCTCCCCGCCCGCCGTGAGCTCCCTGCGGGCAGGTGCCAGACGCAGCTGGTGTCTCTTACACCCCAGCACCTAGCCCAGTGCCTGCACAAAGGAAGTGCCTGTCCACAGGTACTGCGTGAGCCAGTGACTCCGCCCAGTAGCAATACAGTTTTTCCTCCACATCCATCGTGTCCTTCAGATTTCAAAGCAGGAACGAGGAAACAGTCTGGTTATTTCAAAAAGCAAAAAGAGATGCGATACAGGGCTTTGCCCACGTGGGCGAGGACGGTTGGGGGGGGGCGCTGAGGGGTGGCCGCCAGAGGTGACTTGCTTCAAGGTCACCCCACCACCACAGCTGTGATCTGGAGCCAGATTCTAGAGGAAAGGAGGCCCTGTGGCTGCCACCACAATGAAAGCCAGTGACTGGAGGATGACACACGGAGTTGGGCTATGACAACAGTCTTGTTAGCCAGAGCTTGCTACTCTGGGCCAAGACCACAGAAAGATGGTCCCTGCCTCTGTTTGGCCTCTCAGATCCCTCCTATGTTTCTCACAGGCTGAATATCAATCCCAACCAGAACCCTAGCTGCAAGGGCATCTGGGAAATGTAGTTCTTAGCCTCCTACCCCCTGTAATCCTTAGGGGAACAGAGAAGAGGATGGGAACGGAAGCCAAGTTCGGGCAGACAAGATCTAGCAGACACGCCTGGCCCATCGTATTTGCACCTCTACTATGACATGTGTTGTCTTCTGCCTGGCCCAGGACCCGGGAGTATGCACATGGCTCGAAGCCTCGAGGAAGGGGGTCTTCATCATCTTGGACCTCCTGGGCCAGGCACAGCATCTGAGAACGAGTGCTCCATCGATGTTTCGGGCCAAGTTCTCCACCCATTTCTGTGGGTTCCCAGGGATTAGGATCCAGGAGAGGGGTTGTCTCGCTCCCCTTAAAAACTGCCAGCAAGCCGCCACCAACCCCTTACCTTTACTCCCAGGAATGAAGAGGCCAAGGGGGGGAGCTGCTGAGCACCAGGGCCTGGGACCGGAAGCCCCTCAGCTCAGCGGCCAGCAGCACCCTGGAAAGCAGAGGGCACAGGCTGGCAGGAGGTCCAGCCTGGACAGGGCAGAGGGAGGAAGCTGGGCACCCTGCTAGTGAAGCCTGGTGGCTCTAGACAGGGGTATGCCCAGGGTGGGGTGGCCTGGGCCCAGCATATTACTGCAGGAGTCCACAGCAAGAGAGGACAGGAGTCAGCTCTCCCTCTTCGGGTCTGCAGAGAGGATCCACAACCCCCCAGATGGAAGCAAAGGCCACCGAAGTGTGACTAGTGTCCAAGAGGCAGGGACCCGAGGCAGACTATGTCACTATGTCAGAGAGAACATCATGGCTTCCCTGACCTGCCAACCTGGGGCTCCTTGCCCCTCAACTACAAGCTGGTGGCCTTTGGGTGTTCTGGTTCACCCTCACTCAGTGCCTCATGAGTGGATCAGCGTGTGTTGGGTCCCCTCAAGAACCCATACCTGGCAGAGGGCAGAGCTGGCCCATCCAGTCGAGGTTCTCTAACCTGCTACCAGTCCTGGGTCTGATGGGCTGTGAAGAGACCGGGGCACAGAGAATCTAAGATCCAGCGGGTGGGCAGAAAGGAGAGGGAGGGCCTTGTGGTAGCTGCTGACCTACTCCAGCTCTGCTCAGGAATGGCGGAGGGTCCCCAGGGCCTTCCCCAGGGCGTAACTGGAAGCACATGTCTGGGGAGGGGAGGCTGGGCCCACCAGGGAGCAAGCACCCCCAAGGCCAGATGAGTGTAGCTAACGCTGGCTCTCAGCCAAACCCTCATCTCCACCCCAGAAGTCCAAAGGCGTGTGCCAAGGCTCCATCCCTTGGACACCATGATGCCCCCAGGGGCTGAAGACACAGATTCCTCAGTTCAATTCTGTTGTAGCTTTTGAATTGTGAGTTGTGAGCTTCTTACCGGTTCAAAAATAATGCATTAAGCTAAAACTTCATTTAAAAAAAAGAAAAAAAGAGGGTTGCCTGGGTGCCTCAGCTGTTAAGCATCTTCCTTTGTCTCAGGTCATAGTCCCAGGACTTGGGATGGAGCCTCCCACATCGGGCTTCCTGCTCGGTGGGAAGCCTGCTTCTCCCTCCCCTGCTCCCCCTGCTTGTGTTCCCTTTCTCACTGTCTCTCTTTCTGTCAAATAAATAAACTAAAAAATCTTGAGAAAAAAAAAATGAACAGTGATTTTCCCTCTCCAAATATAGTTGACACACTTTCAGGGGCAGGGGGCAATCAGGTCACTATGATTCCTCTGGCAGGCCTGTGTTACTGCTCCCTGCCCTCCCCAATGAACCTTCCCGCCTCCCGCAGGTGGCCCAAAAGGAGCCACATCTGCCACTTGCAAGGACTGATCTAAGGGTGGCAGGTAGTCCAAATGGAGGGCCCATCACTCCATTTGCTTGGGATTTTTTTTTAGATTATTTATTTACTTATTTATTTTTAAGAGAAAGAAAGAGAGAGAGAGAGCATGTGCACAGACACATGAATGGGGCAAGGGTGGGGACCAGGGGGCGGAGGGAGAAGCAGCTCCCCGAGCCGAGAGCCCAACGTGGGACTCGATCCCAGGACCCTGAGATCATGACCTGAGCTGAAGGCAGACGCTTCATCGACTGAGCCACCCAGGGGCCCGAGGGATTATTTCGAAGCGGTAGCTAGAGGAAGGGGTCAGGTCTCAAGTCTGGGTGAATGTACAATTAAAAGTGCCACAGCCTTGCACCTGTGGTGTGGAGAAAGCCAGTCTGATCTGCAGAAAGGAAAGAGAAGGGCCAGACAAGACCCCAACGACATCAGGTTCCTGATGTCCCTTTTCTTGCCGCAGTTTGACAATACGAGCCCAAAATTCCCCTTTTGTCTGCCAAAACTGGTTTGAGTCAGGTTTCTGGTGCTCGTAGCCAAAAGAATTCTAAGGAATTGGACTTACCCTCTGTAAAAGAAAGGGGCTGATGGGTTGGGTCTGTGGGGGTGCGCCGCCCCCTGCCCCAGTGCCCTGGAGTGAACTGGGGGTCTGGCCTGGCTGTGATTCCCCCAACACAGAGGCGGAGCGACCTACACACAGACTGTTCCTCTCAAGGTCAGGCAGACTCGCTCAGTCTCAGAACATTGCACTCAGGATGTTGGGCCAAAGGAAGGTAAGGCAACTGGCCACCTTCTCCGGCCCTATCCTGATGTTACCCGCCCTGCGGCTGGGCCAGCCAGCTCAGGGGACGAGGGCACACAACCAAAGCCTCCTCTGAGCCACATCACGGTGGCTAAACGTCACAAACTCCCTAGAAGGCCATTACTTTCCCATTCTAGAGATGAGGACACTGAGGCCCGGGGCGATCCAGTATGATCTGCTTGAGGTCACCTAGCTTTGGAGCCCGGATTCAAACTCATTTCCTTCTGAGCCCCCCACCTGGCTGTCCTGCAGGCTCTGCTGCTCTTTGGGGACCCTCCCACCCCCAGGGTGTCAGGCCAGACCCTCCTGGAAGGGAGAAGAGAATCCACTCTCTCCCAGTGGCTTGGCCACCAGGCAACAAGGGGACGCTCTGCCTTCTCGCTCAGCTCTCAGACCGCAACCCAGCATCCTTTCGGCAGTTTATTTGGGGCCACAATTTTCCTATCTTGATGCTTTTTGTGGGTGATTTTGCTGCTTAAAATGACCCCCAGGCATGGTGCTGAAGTGCTCTCTGCTGTGACTAAGCCCTCTGCTGTGATGTGCCATCCAGAGCAAATACAGAATAGAGAAGCTTCATTCAGAGGTGAGTCATCGTGCTGCTGACCCAGAGTGCAATGTTAATGAACCAGCAATATCCATTAAATAAGATGTCTTTAGGTAGAAACACGCATAAAACGAGCTTCTGTAGTTACATAGGGATCAATTGATAAAGTTGTGAACAGAGGCTCACAGGAACCCAGTCCTGCATTGCCCTAGGACCAAAGGTTCCCCATTGCTAATTCGGTGCTCGCCTCAACTTTATCCAGCGTGACGTGACTGCCGTGAATAAGGAGAATGGACTGTCCATTCATCTGGAGGGATGACCGTGATACTCAGCTCCGAGAAAACTGAAGGTTGCAGAGCCCTGGTTATAGGATGATTCCTCCTTGTTAAAAACAAAACCCAGGGGGCACCTGGGTGGCTCAGTCATTAAGCGTCTGCCTTTGGCTCAGGCCATGATCTCAGGATCCTAGGATCGAGCCCCACATCCGGCTCCCTGCCCAATGGGGAACTTGCTTCTCTCTCTCCCACTCCCCCTGCTTGTGTTTCTCTCTCTCACTCTATCTCTGTCAAATAAATAAACCAACCAGACAAGAAAATTGAGCAGAGTTATATATGTGTGTGTGTATTATTTTGAGCATTTATCTTTTCAAATTTAAATTCAATTAACTAACATGTAGTATATTATTAGTTTCAGAGGTAGAGGTCAGTGACTCATCAGTCTTACATAATACCCTATTGCTGATTACATCATGAGTCCTCCTTAATGCCCATCACCCAGTTACCTCACCCCCAACGCCCTCCCCTCCAGCAACCCTGTTTGTTTCCTACGATTAGACTCTTGGGAAGCACCTGGGTGGCTCAGTCAGTTAAGCGTCTGCCTTCAGCTCAGGTCATGATCCCAGGGTCCTGGGGTCTGGCTGCGTTGGGCTCCCTGCTCAGTGGGAAGTCTGCTTCTCCCTCTCCCTCTGCCGGTCCCCCTATTTGTGCTCTCTCACTCTCTCATAAATAAATAAATACATAAACACATAAATAAAATCTTTTTTTTAAGTCTCTTATCATTTGTCTCCCTCTCCAATTTCATCTTGTTTTATTTTTTCCCTCCCTTCCCCTATGATCTTCTGTTTTGCTTCTTAAATTCCACACACGAATGAGATCATATGATAGTTGTCTCTCTTTGATTGACTTATTTGGCTCAGCATAATACCCTCTAGTTCCGTCCACGTCATTACAAATATATCCCTCCATGTGTGTTTTCTGGGTTTGTTGGAACATGGAGAACAGAGTGGTGGGAGCAACCTGGCTTCCCTGGGCAGAGCCCGGGCAAGTAAGGAGAGGGAGGATGACGAGGTCTTTTCTCTCTCCATGGCTATGTATTGCTATGAGAGGCATGTATAGCTTTTGTCATTTTTAGAAGTTTCCTCTACCAGAAAAAAAAAGCCGGAACTACTGCCTGCTGGAGGCTTTCTTTCTGGGTGGCACCAGCAGTGGGTACAGATGGAATGATTACGATATTAGTGATCCTTACTTACACCTGACCCAGCCCTCATCCTCAGGATTCCCCTGGGGACATCTCACCTGGGTTCCAGGACGAGTGGCATGGTCAGCCACCAAGGCCTGTCTGAAGGCCCCAGGTCTCCAGCAGGCACCCAGAGTGTCCGGCTTCTCTCCTGGAGAGATGGAAGCCTGTGACTCTTAATATCCCAGGGAACTTTGAAGGGTGGACACGGTGAGGGGCTCAAAGCTGGGTTCTTGGGGCTCCTGGCAGGTTCAGTCAGTGGAACATGGGACTCCTGATCTTGAGGCCGGGAGTCTGAGCTCCGTGTTGAGCACAGAGATTACTTCATAAAGAAAGACTGTTTTTTAATTAATCACTTCATCAAAGCTGGGTTCTTAACAGCATGTGACCTTTGATGGGTCACTTAAGCTCTCCTAGACTCAGTTTCCTCATCTGTAAGGTAGGAAAATCAATAGTATCTATGCATCAAAATTAAAGCAAACTGCTTGGTAAGTACCTGGCCCCTGAAAGGACCCTATAGGGGTTAGCTCTTACTGCTGTATCAGGATTTATAAACTTTCAGGTTCCAATGATATTGAGATTTATAAGAAATGCTGAATATATTTGGTCCAGGGTTCAGCTCCCCGAGTCCAAAACCCTTGGAATTTCCTGAACAAGAGCAATGGGAGCGTCTTTTTCCACAATATTTGGTCTCTGGCCCTCAGTTCCCGAGATCACTTCAGAACTGTAAAGGTGAACGAGCCAGCATCTTGTCATTCATAATAAGCCCCCCTCAACCACAGCTGAGTTTATGCTGATGAGATGAGTTGAAATGAGATGAGTTTTGGAAATCCCCCTAAAGAGGGGCAGGTGCTGGCTGCCAGGGGAACCGACCACAAATAGATGGGTGGAAATTTCAGTCCCACCCCCTGATTTCCTAGGAGGAGAGAGGATTGGAGATTGACTCAGCCTCCAGTGGAAAAGGATTTCATCAATTGTGCCTATGTACTGAATCTTACATAAGAAAATCAAACCAGGGACGCCTGGATAGCTCAGTGGGTTAAGCCTCTGCCTTCTGCTCTGGTCATGATCTCCAGGTCCTGGGATCCAGCCCCGAATCAGGCTCTCTGCTCAGCAGGGTGCCTGCTTCCTCCTCTCTCTCTCTCTGCCTGCCTCTCTGCCTACTTGTGATCTCTCTCTCTCTCTCTGTCAAATAAATAAATAAAATCTTTTTTAAAAATCAAATCATAAAAGCCCAAAAGGCTAGTGTTCACAGAGCTTCCAGGATGGTGAACCAGAACTCTTCTGTATGCCACTAGGTGGGGCCCCAAACTGCCTGCGAACACAAGGTAGCTTGCTCTGGATCTCACCCCATATATCTCTTCATCTGGCTTTGATAGTTGTTGTTGTTTTTTTTTAAGACTTTATTCATTTGTCAGAGACAAAGAGACAAAGCACAAGCAGGGGAGCAGCAGGCAGAGGGAGAAGCAGACTCCCAGCTGAGCAGGGAGCCCAAGGTGGGGCTCGATCCCAGGACCCTGGGATCATGATCTGAGCTGAAGGCAGATGCTTAACGACTGAGCCACTGAGGTATCTCTGATACATAACTTTTACTATCTTTTTAATAAGCCAGCAATTTAGTGAATACACTGTGAGCCACTTTACAGATTAATCCAACCTAAGGACGGGGTCATGGGAACCTCTGTCTCACAGCCAAACGGTCGGAAGCACAAGTAACGATCCGGACTTGTGATTGGCATCCAAGGTGGGGGTGGTCTTGAGGGACGGAGCCCTTAACCTATGGAATGGGATGCTGTAGGAGACCCAGCTGGTGTTGGAGAACTGGTGGTGGTGTGGGGGAAAGCCCCTACACACATCAGAATGGTGTGGGACTGGATGTGGGGCTGGATCCCAGGACCTGGATCAGAACCATTCAAATCCAGGTTGGTAGGATAGTGGTATGGAGTATAGTTCCCAGAGGTAACATGAAAGTAGCCTTCTGGCTGAGAATCCCAAGAGTTCCCCAGATTCAGAGGATTGTCTGAATCCCATTTATTTATTATTTTTAAGAGATTTTATTTATTTGTTGGAGAGAGAGCTTGAGCATGAGCAGGGGGGAGGGGCAGAGCGAGAGGGAAAAGCAGACGCCCCGCTGAGCAGGGAGCCCGATGCGGGGCTCGATCCCAGGCCCCTGAGATCATGACCTGAAGTCAGACACTTAACCAACTGAGCCACCTAGGCGCCCCCAAATGTCATTTAGACCCAGGCTGGCCCTCACCGCTACCCCTCCCACTGGTAAAAAGACTTCAAACCTTCCACGAACGCGTCACCCAGAGACAGTCACTAACATTGCGGTGGGCGTTCTTCCTGGTGTTGCTATATTCGTAAGGCTTGGTATCCGCGCGCCCACACACCTGCCACTGCAGAGGGATTACTTTTCCTCGGTCACGCATGACCCTTGCCGCAGTTTTGTGACTGCCTGGACACTTTGGCTGCTTTCCACTGATTTCCGGCTTCGCGGGGTCTTTCCCGCTCCAGATGGTTTGTGTGGATCTGTGGGCTTTGCTGAGGGGATGACACGCTGGTTAGTTAGCAGGGCTGAGAGCCGCCCCTGTGGCACAGAAGGGTGGTGTCACTATGTTTCGATTTAGCTGAGGCACGAACAGATGCCACTTGCACAGGCTGCTGGCAACGTTGACCTTGATTGATGCCGGAAAACCCCTCACGATCTAGAACCAGCCTGTCTCTAGAACCAAGAGGCTTTGGACAGGTGCAAATAGACCCTTAGGGAGACAGGCATTAAGACCCACTCTAGCCTGGCATGAGATGGTGTCCACTGTTGGCCCCGGAGCAGGGACAGGACAGGAGAAAGGCAGAAGAGCTTCCCTCCGCAACCAGGCTGGAATTGGGGCCAGTGTCGGCCTGGAGTGGTCCCAGTGTCCAGGTGAACATAGGACTTGATGGTTTCTAGGAAGCCAGTGGCAGATTCTGGAGTGTGTGTGGGGTGGGGGGACAAGCATGTATGGATCAGGACGGGACAGCAGGTCCTCCACGGAGCAAGGGACCACACCAGACTTCAGAGAAGGGTGGTGGTGGAAACTGAGGAGAGGGGAGCAAGAAATGCCTGGTGACCCAGGTGGCTGGGTAAGACCATACACCTTGGGACGAGGAGGGGGATGGTCTTTGCATTGTGATAATTCCTGCGCCCCACATCCACGCTAGCCCTGACAGGCTGGAGTCCACCAGGCAAGATGGGAAACGGGGTTGGCATGTAGCCCATCTGCTGGGGCTGGACTGTGTCCACCCAGAACTCATATGTTTGAGTCCTAACCCCCAACACCTCAGAATGTGGTTGTATTTGGAGAAAGGATATTTGAGGAAATAATTAAGTCGAAATGGAGTCATTAGGGCGGGCCCTCATTGGATCTAACCGTCCCTATAAGAAGAGGATATTTGGGGGCACCTGGGGGGCGCAGTGGGTTAGAGCCTCTGCCTTCGGCTCAGGTCATGATCCCAGGGTCCTGGGATCGAGCCCCGCATCGAGCTCTCTGCTCAGCAAAGAGTCTGCTTTCCTTCCTCTCTGTCTGCCTGCCTCTCTGCCTAGTTGTTGTAATCTCTGTCTGTCAAATAAATAAATAAAATCTTAAAAAAAAAGAAGAAGAGGAGGATATTTGGAGGGACGCTGGCTGGTTCAGTTGGTGGAGCAGGTGATTCTTGATCTCTGGGTTGTAAGTTCAAGGGTTTTTTTTTTCCTTAAAAAAAAAAAAAAAGGAGGGGCACCTGGGTGGCTCAGTGGGTTAAGGCCTCTGCCTTGGGCTCAGGTCATGATCCCAGGGTCCTGGGATCGAGCCCCACATCGGGCTCTCCGCTCAGTGGGAAGCCTGCTTCTCTTCCTCTCTCTCTGCCTGCCTCTCTGCCTGCTTGTGATCTCTCTCTCTGTCAAATAAATAAATAAATTCTTTAAAAAAAAAGGAGAAGAAGAAGGAAGAAGAGGAGGAGATGAGGACACAGACACTAGCAGAGGGAAGACCATGTGGTGATTTGGGAAGGAGATGAAACAGGTTGACCTTGAACTTGCTGGTTGGGCTCTTGCTTTTCATTCCAGCTGGTCACTCGGGCGGAAGACCCTGAGGGCAAAGCGCCTTGGTGGGAACACACCACCCCCTCAGGTGACAAGGACTGCCCTGAACCAGGGAGACCCGCCTGTGATTGCCTCTGAGCTTTGACCTTCACCTCCCACCTTCTTCCCACATTCTCCTTCTAGAAATCTGGAGGCATTATCAGCACGTTGAGTCTTCAAGAGGCTGGTCCATGGTCTTCCCGGTGTTGATCTCATTGAGATAAACTCCTTTCCTGTTTCACCGACGCTCATCTGTCCGCCGTGGGATTCTGTCAGTGGCAAGTGACCATTCCTGGTCTGTCTGGGAGCCCCGGAGCCCTGGCCACAGGGATGGCCTCAACAAGCCAAGGAGCGTGGTCTCAGAAGGAACCAATCCGGTCACACCACGAGAACTGTGAGGAAATAAGTGTCGTTGACGTCACCGAGTCTGTGGGACTTTGTCATGGGAACCGAGGCAGACCGTGTCTTCCAGGACGTGGGGAGCTGACCCGGACAGAAGGGAATGGCCACTACGTGCCCAGAACTCTGCCAGGCAGGGAGGATACAACGTAAATACACCGACGTGGTACCTGCCAGGGGACACACTGTTTTTAGAGTGTCCGTTCAGATGACCACAGTGACAGGAAGTAGTGTTCCTCCCCTTCTTTGTGTGTGGTCCCAGTTACCGCTATTCCTTGGGTGACTAGAGAAGGATGCTGGAGGTTATGGGGGGCCTAAACCCACCCTTTGTCCCACCACTGGCCCCGAATGTCTGGGGCCCCTTCCCTCTTACCAGGTTCATGCCTCACCCTGTCCCGTGCCCTCCCCTGTGCATTCACCCCCTGCTGGACGCTCAGAGGGAGCTCACCCACTCTAGGACCACCAGGTTTCTCGATTTTGTTCCTTGATCACTATTCTTTTGTGATTTTATTTTTTTTATTTTTTTAAGATTTTATTTATTTATTTGAGATAGAGCACAAAAGCGAGAGGCTGAGCAGGGAGCCTAACATGGGGTTCGATCCCAGGACACCTGGATCATGACCTGAGCAGAAGGCAGACGTTTAACCAACTGAGCCGCCCAGGTGCCCCCATTTTTAATTTGCTTTAAAGATTTTATTTTAAAGTAATCTCGGGGCAGCTGCTTCTCCCCCATCCTCTCTCTGCTGCTCCCTCTACTTGTGCTCATTCTCTCTCTCTCTCTGCAAAAATAAATAAATAAATAAATAAATAAATAAATAAACTATTTTTTTAAAAAAGTAATCTCTACACCCAACATGGGGCTCATACTTGCAAGCCCTGACATCAAGAGTCACATGCTGGGACGCCTGGGTGGCTCACTCCTTAAGCATCTGCCTTTCAGCTAGGGTCCCAAGCCTGGGGAGCCCCGCATCAGGCGCCCTGCTCCGTGGGAAGCCGGCTTTTCCCTCTCCCACTCCCCCTGCTTGTGTTCCCTCTCTCTCTCTCTGTCAAATAAATAAATAAATCTTTTAAAAAAGGAAAAATAGAGTCACATGCTCCTCTGACTGAGGGGGAAGAGTAAAGGGGAAGGGAGAGGAAGAAGGAAAGAATCCCAAGTGGAGTCGGGATGGAGCAGGAGCCACACTCTGAGCCTCATCTCATGCCCCATGAGATCATGACCTGAACCGAAACCCAGAGTCATCTGCTCCACCGAAGGAACCAGCAGGTGCCCCCGATCACTTCGAAGCAGACACAGACATCTCCTGCTTTCCCATGACAGCCGGTGCACACGGTTGAGGATCAAGATCTCTGTAAACCCCGTTAGAAGAAAAGATTTCATCCACCTCTACTTTCTCTAGTTATATTGCATGAACAAAGCAGGTTTCATTTTTCCAAAATGCAAATTTTATACCAATATACATATTTTTAGTTTTTCTGTAACTTCTGGTTAGTTCAGGGCGCCTAGGTGGCTCAGTCGGTTAAGCATCGGCCTTCAGTGGCCTTCATGATCCCAGAGTCCTGGGATAGAGCCCCATGTCAGGCTCCCTGCTCCGCCAGGAGACTGCTTTTCCCTCTCTCTTTGCCAGCCACTCCCTCCGCTTGTGTTCTCTGTCAAATAAATGAATAAAATCTCTTTTTAAAATTCCAGTTAGTTTGGGGCACCTGGGTGGCTCAGTTGTTAAGCGTCTGCCTTTGGCTCAGGTCATGATCCCGGGGTCCTGGGATTGAGCCCCTCATTGGGCTCCCTGCTCAGCAGGAAGCCTGCTTCCTCCCTCTCCCTCTGCTGCTCCCCCTGCTTGTGCTCTCTCTCTCTCTCTGTGTCAAATTAAAAAATAAATAATCTTTTTTTAAATTCCAGTTAGTTCATGTACAGTTTAATATTAATTTATGCCAATATTAAATGTTTTTTATCCTAATTTTATTTTATTTTTTATTAAGCTTCACACCCAGGGCAGACCCCACTGTGGAGCTTGAACTCATGACTACGGGATCATGGCCTGAGCCGAGATCAAGACTTGGATATTCAACTGACTGAGGCACCAATTTTATTTTAAAAGATTTTATTTGTTTAGGGGCGCCTGGTGGCTCAGTGGGTTCAGTATCTGCCTTCAGCTCAGGTCATGATCCTGGGGTCCTGGGATCGAGTCCAGCATTGGGCTCCTTGCTCAGCAGGGAACCTGCTTCTCCCTCTCCCTCTGCTTCTCCTCCTGCTTGTGTGCTCTTTCTCTCTCTCTCTCTCTCTGTCCAATAGATAAATAAAAAATCTTTAAAATTTCTTTTATTTATTTAGTTTAGAGAGCACACACACAAGTGGTGGGAAGGAGTAGAGGGGGAGAGGGAGACAGATTCCCTGCTGAATAGGGAGCCAGACGGGTATCTCAGCTCAGCTAAACGTGGCCGCTCCACATCTGTCAAAGCCAGACCATCAGCGTGGGCTGTAGTCACCAAGACCGGCAGAGACGTCTGCAGAGATGGAGAAACAAACAGTGCCTGCCCAGCTCCTTCCGAAGCCAGAGCAGGGACATGAGTCTTCTTGTTTCAGGCCTCAGGGAGGTATCCAGGCCTTGGCTAGCCTCCGGTGGCCTTAGCTAGAAGAGTGACTTCAATCACCAAAAGGGATGGGGAGGCAGCCAAGCCATAAGGGCTTGGCAGAGACAGAAAATTCAGTCCCAAAGGCAAGGAGATGGAGACCAACACCTCGTTAAAGGCTAGAATCAGGAGGGGAAGGCGGGCCAGGCACACAGCTCACAGGGCATTGACATGGTTCCTGGAGCCCCAGATGAACCGTGGCCTGAAAGCGTCCCTGTGTGGGTCACCCATTCTCTCGACTCTGCTTGCACACCTCCAGCAACAGGAGGCTCACCACCTCAACAGGCAGCTCATTTCCTGTTTGGGCAGATCGAGTTATTGAAAACCTGCTACTTAACAGCGGAGCCTCTCAGACCACACCACAGAGGAGAGAAGGCCACTGCTGCGGTAAAAGCCCGTGGCTGAGATGGACCGGTTACTGGCATTTGGACATCATTCTCAGCACTTTCTAGCAATGATTCCATTCAATAATCCCCATGAGGAGGGGGCTCCATGACCAGCCCCATTTTACAGATATGAAAATTCAAGTACATAAAACTTTTCCCAGTATTGTTTCCTGCCATCGACCTGCATGTCCTTGGAGTGCTGGTCACCCCCCACCACCACCCACACCTTCACTGCCCTGGCTTGCCTGATGCCCTGTCCCAGACCCCGCCAGGCTGCCACATACAAACTCTTGACCCTTGAACAACACAGGTTTGAACTACGTGGGTTCTCTTATATGTGACTTTTTTCCCGATAAACACAGTCCAGTAGTATAAAGGTATTTTCTACTCCTTATGATTTTCTTGAGAACGTTTTCTTTTCTCTTCTCTTTATGTTATTGGTAAAGCTTCAAGTCAACAGCAGGCTATTAGTAGTTAAGTTTCCAAGGAGCCAAAAGTTATTTGGTTGTTTTTTTTAAAGATTTTATTTATTTATTTGACAGCGAGAGAGTGAGAGAGCATAAGCAGGAGAAGCGGCAGGCAGAGGGAGAGGGAGAAGCAGGCTCCCTGCTGAGCAAGGAGCCGGAAGCAGGACGGATGCCAGGACCCCAGGGTCATGATCTGAGCCAAAGGCAGATGCTTAACTGACTGAGCCACCCAGGCGTCTCATAGTAAAATCTTTAAAAAAAAAAAAAAAAAAAGAGGTGGTCTATGGAACTGTTGGCTCCCATCAACTGGGAACATGCCTGTAGACGCTCAGGCAGCTGAAGACTGAGCACTGGAATATCTTGGGGGAAAAGTCCCACATCTTCACAGCATTGCTCAAAGGCAACTAGAAGATGGTCCCCGCCTCACATCGCCCCCTCCAGATTGCTTCTAATTAGTGCATTCTCATTCCCATCCAGAATACCAGCTCCATGGGAGTCTGGATGAGGTACTGTTAGCTTCCCAGTTTGCACAGTGCGGTGTGATATTTTATGAGCTTTTTCGCATCCTCTCCACTGAATTGTTGGCCTGTGATAAACTTATGGTCTGCAAGGGATCCCATTTTTTTTTCTCCAAAACCTGCTCCAGCGTACACTGTGTGGGATGTTTATGTGCAATAATTCAAAGACCTTTTTTGCAGTCTCCGGAAGAGAGGTGTCCAAATTTGCCATGGGAGTAATGAGAATAAACAGAGACTTGGACAGTATGTCTGCAGCTTCTTTTTTTTTTAATTTTTAAAAAGATTTTATTTATTTATTTGACAGAGATCACAAGTAGGCAGAGAGGCAGGCAGGAAGAGAGGGGGAAACAGGCTCCCTGCCAAGCAGAGAGCCCGATGTGGGGCTCGATCCCAGGACCCTGGGATCATGACCCGAGCCGAAGGCAGAGGCTTTAAGCCACTGAGCCACCCAGGTGCCCCAGCTTCTTTTTTTTTTTTTTAAGATTTTATTTATTTATTTGACAGATATCACAAGTAGGCAGAGAGGCAGGCAGAGAGAGAGGGGGAAGCAGGCTCCCCGCTGAGCAGAGAGCCCTATATGGGGCTTGATCCCAGGACCCTGAGATCATGACCTGAGCCGAAGGCAGAGGCTTAACTCACTGAGTCACCCAGGTGCCCCTGTCTGCAGCTTCTTATCTCTAGAAGATTGCATGGAATGTTGACTGTGTCTTCTGTGTTAGGAGCTAAGAATGTGGAGTTGAGTAAGGCAGATTCCTTCCCTCACTCCACTTGCAGCATGAGGGAAAGAGACAAGCTGAGAGACTTACTCTGAGTCTGGTAAGTAATGGTTTGTTGGGGTGCCTGGGTGGCTCAGTGGGCTAATCCTCTGTCTTTGGCTCGGGTCATGATCTCAGGATCCTGGGATGGAGCCCTGCATCAGGTTCTCTGCTCAGCGGGGAGTCTGCTTCCCCCTCTTCTCTCTTTGCCTACTTGTGATCTTTGTCAAATAAATAAATAAATAAACTCTTTATTTAAAAAAAAAGTACCGGTTGGCTGGTTTTATGGATACCTGAATTTTCTGACCTGGAAATGGGACAATAGGAAACTATCACAAGAGGCAGTGGGGGCGCCTGGCTGGCTGGCTCAGTTAGTGGAACGTTCAACTCTTGATCTCGCCATGGTGAGTTTGAGCCCCACGTGGGGTGTAGAGATGACTTAAAATCTTTAAGAAAAAATAAGAGGCAGTGTGACATAGCGGTAAAGAACATGGACTCTGGGTTCTCACTCTGGTTTAGCCACTGACTAGTCGTGACCTCGGACAAATTACTTAACCTCTCTGTGCCTCAGTTTCCCCATCTGTTGAATGAGAGTAAGAGCATCTGTGGCATAAGGCAGTTGTAGATTAATAACAAAGCGCTTAGAATAAATGGTGTTTGGTACAATATACCCACCTATTGAGCGTTAACTGCTAGCAAATTCTCACTCTGTGAGTAAATGTGAAAAACAAAATCGTAAAACATTTTAAGGTCCATCAATAAACACATTCTGAGCGGGCGGAGGACTGTAAGCTGCGCTTGTCCTAATTGCCACACGGTGGCGCCCCTGCTGCTGGCTCAACAGGAACGCTTGCATTATGAGGCCGGTGCTTCAGGAGGGACGCTGCCTCGAGAGGGGCCCACATGCCCTTGACAGAGGCCAGGTGCTGCCAAGATGGGAGGCTGCACAGAGGAGGAGAGCCACGCTTGGGAGCAGGGGGTTTGGGTCGGGGAGCTGGTTGTGGCACAGAACAGACTCCTACTCAAAGCAGGCCAATGGAAAGGGGCTTTACCGCAAGACTTCCCTACCAGGGAAGGGGTAGAAGCCATCTGGGATGGTCTCGGGGACTCTCTGGAGTCCTGTGGTCTTTTCTCCCCATCCGTTCCATTCTCCAAGGAGCTTCTCTGCTCCTTTGTCACCCAGGCTGACCACAGTACCGTGCCCATCAGCCCCACTGAAGACCCTCTCTACCTGGGTCTCACTTGGATGCTCAGGACAGATTCTGGTGGGCTCTGGCTGCACCAGCGACTAGCCTGAGTGGGCCAGGGCTCAGTCACGGTCAGGGGCAGGGGAGGATGCTGAAGGTACGAACAGGGCCACTTGGGCCCGCCTGGTCTTTAGCTGAAGGAGGGAGTAATAGCAGATAGGTCTAGGTCAGAGCTTCCATGGGTGACTTTCACCCAGAATCGTCAATACATACACCCATGAGAGCAGAGTATCACAGGTAGAGGGACTGTCCGTGCACACAGAAGAAAGGGGTGAGCGGAGCCAGAATCTGGGCCTCGGGGAAATGGAAGACACCCGGGATGGCAGCAGTGTTGGGTTCACAGAAAGGGTGAAATGGGTCGTGTCCCGGGGTGGGGGGTGATTTGAAATCATTCAGATGAGAGAGGAGAGATGGGAGTGGGCTGACGCACACCGGAGGCTGAAACCTGGCTCTAGCAGTTTCTTTCTTTTCTTTTTTAAGATTTTATTTATTTATCTGACAGAGAGAGAGAGATCACAAGTAGGCAGAGAGGCAGGCAGAGAGAGGGGGAGAGAAGCAGGCTCCCCTCGGAGCAGAGAGCCCGATGCGGGGCTCGATCCCAGGACCCTGGGATCATGACCTGAGCCGAAGGCAGAGGCTTTCACCCACTGAGCCACCGAGGCGCCCCATCTAGCAGTTTCTAGGTGTGTGACTTTGAGCAAGTTACTCTGAGTTTTGCCTTCCGAAGTGCCTGGCATGGTAGGAGCTCAGCGTGTATTTGTTGAATGAATGAATGTCAAGAACCCATCAGAACTTATGACCAGACTGAGACAGGATCACCACGCGGGGGCTGGCAGGGATGTTCCTGCCGCTGGAGGTGAGAGCCTGGGGAAAATCTCAAGGATCCCAAATCCCTAACTGTGGCCGCACATCCTGTCCCTTCCTCTTGTTTATCTCCCACTCGCCCTTGGAACTGGAGATCTTCAAGACGAGATGGGAAGGGGCTTTTATTTCTTAATTTTCTGAGGTCCTGAAAATATGAGAGGGACCTGGCTGAAAGGAAATCCACGGGTGGGCAGGCGGAGGCTGGAAGCAGACTGTCACTGCCATGGGGACAGGGCACACGGTTTGCCTGGCTGCAAGAACCCCTGGGAAGGTCCTGAGTCTGTCCCTTTCCCATCCATGGGATTCCCATCAGTCTCCATGGGACCTTCCCAAAGGGGTCAGGATAACAGAGACCCAGTCTCAGGTAGAAGAGGAGATGACTCTAGGCCTGTCGATCGACTGCCTCACTCACTGCTGTCCCTACTGTCACGAGTCCCTGGTTCCTCCTGATGGGTGTGGGAGGGCCCTGCACGAAGGAGCAGGGGCTCTGCGTGGAGTTTGAGAGGCAGAGAGGAGCCAAGGGGGAAAGAGTTGTCTAGACGTCATGAGGCTACTGCATCCCTGTCCCCTCTATCCAAACCCCAAACCGTCAAGTACGCACCGGGGACGCAACCCCCTCTGGCGGGTCAGAAGTCCTTTCCACCGCGCCCCGGCAGCCTAAACCGTGTGCGCCTGCATCTCCGGGGATCCACCGCCAGAGGGCGCTGTTGGACAGCGCGCAGAGCAGCGCTCTGGGGGCGGAAGAGCGGCGAGGTCAGGACTGCCAAGGAGAGGACATGAGACCGGTGGGGAGGTCGGAAGGATGAGGACGCGGGGTGGAAGCCTGGCAGACCCTCAGGAGTTCCTGTGTCCTGCCTTAGCGTAGTCCGACCAGGCCTTGGGGGTGCGCGGCTCTCAGCCTCCCCAGCTTCAGTTCTGGAACTCGATGGGAAGGGTCTGGGAGGGAGGCACTGAGCGAGCTACCGCAGAGACGTCAGAGGATGCTAGTCCGGCTTTCTCCGCTACCCATCTAGGCCGCGGTCGAGTCCACGAAGTCTCCCCACCCCTAGTTCTCTGCGGTCCTGGCCTGAGGAACCGAGTCATGCGGCCTCGGGAGAGGGAACTACGCAGCGGTGGCCACCCTCCCTCCCTGGCCAACGTTCTCCCTCTGCACCCGGCGCCCCCATCCGCGGCCTTTCTCCTTCTCGGGGCCCCGTCCCTGGACTCCTCCGCGGCTCGCCCCCTGGAGTTTAGCTCCACGAAAGGCATGGCGGGTTCTTGAACTTGACAGGGCGCGCCCCAGCACAGGCCTAAATGCCCTCTAGGGTTGGGCGTCCATGTTCACCCGGACTTAGTGACCACATAACCCCAGAGTAGGAGGGAGAGGATGAGGGTGGCGAGAAGGGACCTTCCGGTGCCAAGAAATGATACATTAGAAGCAACCACCGACCCTTTCCTGGGCACGCCTTCTGTGCATTATGGCCCTTCTGAACCTTGGTGTTAAGTGGGTTCAAGCTGAACGTCTGTTCTAGGCCTTTCACGGATTCAGAGAGCATACAGCTCCCTATAGGAACCTGGGGGACACTCCCAGGGGGACGGGCGGGGGCACGATGTGTCGGAACTCCACCCCAGGTGCACAGCAAGAGGCCACACTCCCTGGGGCACTCACACTGTCGCTGTCTCCGTGGGTCCTGAGAGAGGACCAGTCGAGGGGGAGGGAGGTGTTGGAGATGGACAACCTTAGCACCAGCCCTGGTACCCTGGGATCCTTTTGTCCTTTTCACAGTGAGCTGGGGAAGAGTCGCCAGGCTGGGGAAACTAGCCTGTGAGGGCAACATGGGGCCGGCACTCGCTGCTGTCCCTTACCCCTAAAACCGGACTGCCTCCTTTCACCCCCTGAACTCAGGGAAGGCTCACACCAACTGGAAGCTGGGGTCTGGGCCAGGAGGAAGAAGGAGGGGGGAAATCCGGGCTGTAGGAACACAGCTGGGAGGCTGGAGAAGTCGAAAGGAGGTGTGCTGCTGACCGTTCCCTCAAACTCCATCCCTGAGGTCAGAGCTGCTACCTCCTCAAAAGGGGCTACACAGGTCCCATTGCCAAGGGGCAAACACAGGATTTGGACAGGACCCTAAAGAGGGTGTGCAGGCTGGGACAGAGTCAGCCAAATTCATGCTAGGCCTGCCTTTGTGGTCCAGTCCCTCCAGCCAGGGTGAGACCCAGATAACTGTCTCACGGACCAGCAGCATTCTGGGACTCTGCTGAGGCATCCAGAAAAGACAGCTGAGGGCGGGAGTGGAGAGGATGGGAGGGGGCTGCCGGCGCCCGGTTTGGCGGGCGCCTCAATGGGCCGCAGGGGCCAGGCCAGCGGCCTAATGGATTCAGGCTCTGCCGGGCAGAGGCGCACCCGCCCGCCTGCTCCTGCTCTCAATAGCGGACAATGGAGTCCCGGGGTGACCTGAACAAAGAATTTGGAAGTAGTTAAACTGCAGAACACGTTCTGGGCCTGGGTGCCTCCTTTCAAAGAGAGCGAAGGGAAAAGAAAAGAAAGCACTGGGGGGTTGTGGGGGGGAGTGAGAAAATGCCCAGGGGAAAAGTTGGTAGGTCGCCCTAGTTGCCGCCAGCTACCAGACGCCAGGAATTCAATAGGATATGGGGGGAGGGGGGAGAGTGGCCCAAGTCTGCCTGACCACAGGGAGAGACTGAGAAAGTTCTCCCGGAGATGACTGGGGTTCCCTAGCTTACCCATCCCCCCTCCAAACTTCTATTCTGGGCCAGACGCAGGAGCTGGACTGCCCAGGAAGCCTGGGAGAAGCTTCTCTAGGCTTTGGAGGCTGGAACAGGGGTCATTGGGTGAAGGGGAAGGGAGTGTGTGGGCCCTGCCCTGATTCCCCAGCAGAGACTGAATGCTGTCTCTCTGGGTCTAACCCTGGGTCTCTCTGGCATTATCTCTCTGGACAGTGTTCCCCTCCTGGTCCCTTTCTCAGAATTTGTTTTTGTTTTTCCTTCCCCAACCAGTTTAGAAGGGCTGGGTACCCCCAGGCCCTCTGCTCATCCCACCCCACACAAGCAGCAATCTAGATTCTTCTAACGAGAATATTCTCCCCCCCCCTTTCAAGTCAGGCCTCCGGGTGTAGAAATTAAGGCAAATTATTATTATCTCTTATATTTTTCTGGACTTTCCAATTTTTCCACAATGAGCACAGTCACAAAATGGGAGAAGGAGACATTTAGAAAAGCAGTGAGTTACATTGACATCCAACTAATTTAGAAGAGGAGAATCCGGAGAGATTATGGAGACCAGACGAGTATAAATAAAATGACAGGGAAAATGGTCAGGAAATGCACTGAGGTGGGGTGTGTGTATTGAGGGGGAGACAGATCCTCTTTCCTTCTTCAAGCCCTTTCCTCAAGTTGCTCAGAAAAGAAAGAAGTAGGCAAGAAGAAAAAAGCCGTAGGGGTCACTGTTTTGGGGAAGCGATGCCTCTGGAATCCGAGAGAGCGCGCCCCAGCTAGGCGGCTCCCTCCGGTGGGAGGCGCTCGGTTTGCAAGGGGTTAACAGCGTTGCTCGTGAACTTGGCCTGTCGGTCTGGCTCGTGATGGATGGTGAGACCCGCTGACAAGTTCAGCCAGAGGGACCTCCCCTGCTGTGGCGGCAGGAGAAACACGTAGGCGGAGGGGACCCTGGGCGAGCGGCCAGAACACGCGGGGAAGACAGTGGTTTGGCGTGGCAGGGCGACCGACAAGGCGCGCTGCTCTGCCTGCCCTCTCGGTTCCCGCCTCGCCTTGACCGCTCGCCTACTCCCCTGGAGCTTTCCTGTACCATCCTGGAGCACCAAAGTTTCCCGGAGCTTCGCGCTGTAAGTCCCGCAACCCCCTGGCCTCCCCTGCGGGTAACCGCGAGCGGTGGGGAGCCGGGCGTCGGGAGCCAGCCTCTCCGGAGGCCGAGTTCAGCATTTGGACAGCGGCTCTGGGACGCCGAGTGCCCAGCGCTCGGAGTTCGCAGGTGCACAGCCTAGGGCGGGTGGGGGAAGGGGGAGGCAGCATTGGGTCTTGGAGAAGCAGGACTAAACCTGGAGAGTACCCTCGGCTCCGAAAGGGGCACCTTTCCCCTAACTAAAATATTCCTTCCGAGCCTACAGGGGGTCCTAGGGACCCGTCACTCCGGCGTGGATACCATCAGCCTAACCAACACTTGCTTAGAGCAAAAAAATAGGCCCCCTTCCAGCCCAGAGAGTAGACGCCCCCATCTCCTCAGCTCTCCATTCTCCCCAAAGCAGCCTGGATGCCTGAGCTCAGAGCTGCCTGCGAGGCTTCCAACACGCTGCTCGCCACCACCTCCCAGGTTGTTGGTGGCTCTGGACGAGCCTGGCAGCGCGCGGGCATGGCGGGGTGGGGGGGTGGGGGGACCGAAGGCTTGAATGGCGCCGCGACTCTCCCGGCAAAGCTGGGAGGCACGCGGGGCGGGGGTTGGAGGGGGAGGAGGAAGCGCCGGGGCCCGAGGCTGGGCGCCCCTCGCAGCTTGCCTCCGCCCCCTCCATTCCGCACTGGTCGGGGTAAGGGGAGGGGGGCGGGGGGAGCCGCGCTGACGTCACTGCGGGCCGTGCCCGCCCGAGAAGGCGGCGCTGGGAGCCGCTCAGAGCCGGGAGAAGCCGCGCGCCGCCAGGAGCCCCCGCACTGCCGCTGCCGTGCCCGCCTCCCGCGGCTCTCGGCCGTGCGCCCGCCGAGGCAGGGGCGCCTGGAGAGCGTCCGGAGCCGGGCCCGAGCCCGCGACCGCGCCTCATCAGGGGCCGTGGAGCCGCTGTCCCCGCAGCCGCCCCACCCCCGCCGCTGCCTCGCGGGCCCCCGGCCCCCTTCCCGGTCCGTAAGTGCCGCTGCCTCCCGTGTCTCGGTGAGGCTGGGGAGCGGGGACTAGGGCGCGAGGGCGGTAGCCTCGGCTAGCGCAGCGTCAGGGAGCTGGTCTGCACTGGGAGAGGGGGCTGGGGCATCCCAGCTTCGGCCCCCTTGGGCGGCTTGGGGGGCTCGGGGCTTCCCGTCTCTGCCGGGCGGGGTGAGGGGTGCGCTCTGCGGGTGGGAGGCGGGGCTCAGCCTCAAGGGCCTGACCCAACATCCCCAGTAAATCGTCAAGGCCAAGGTCAAGGGTCGTGGGGGCAGTGGGAAGTGTCCAGAGGTGAGGACTTTGGGTGTGTAGAAAGGCGAGAGGCGCGGGGCCCGATGGAAGTTGTGGGATTGCAGACAGGTTTACCAGAAAGGAAAGAATGTTTCCGAAGTGAGGTTCCCTGGAGTCTCCGGACCGCCCCCTTCCTCACCTCTGCCCCTGACTCCCTTCTTTCTTCTTAACCCCTCCCTAACAAAAAAATAATAACCCAGAAAGTGGCTTCCTGAAAAAAAATATTTTAAGAAATAATGCAACACACAGCACCCACTGCAGACAAGATTTATTGCCCGTGTTCCCCCCGCCCCCTGTAATGGGAAGTTGTTGGGAAAGCCTTTCTGCTCTGTTCCTCCCCACCCCCCACTCCCAACCCCCTTCAGCGCCCCCGCCCCCCGCCCCCGGCACCCCGTGCCTGAGAACAGGCCTCTCAGATCTGTTTGAGGGTGTCTCTGCAGCCTCCTCCAGCCCAGGCTCCAGGCTCCAGGGAGCTTTGGGAGGAATGAGGGCAGCAGTGGAGGTTGAGGCTGTGGTGAGGGAGAAGGTGGGGTGCGTGAGGGGCGGGGAATCCAGGCTGGCCCTCAGCAAAGACAGGGGAGAAGAGTAGCAGAAGCCGGGAGAGACTGTGGGGTCAGGTCATGGGAGTAGTGCATGCATTCAGAAATACACAGTCCAAGTCCTTGTGACTGGAGAGAAAGTCAGGTGCTGGGGCTGAAAGGGAACCCCTTTTTGAGCCCACTCTCTCCTGGAGGAGGTGGATTCTTTAGCTGTAGAGAGGGAGAGAATAGAGTTTGAGGGTCTGGCTTTTAATCAAGGGACAGAGGCCAGAGGGTTGGGCTAGGTAGGGGGACTGGGGGGGGGGGGCGGTTACCTGCAAGGTTCAGCAGCAGGAGCTGACATTAGCAATGCCAGCTTCTGCAGACCCCAGGGGAGGGGTGCTGTTTTACCCAGGCCTTTTCAGGAGGGGTATTTCTGGGTTTCTGCACAGCCTGGGCCTCCCCAGAGTCCACACCCTGCATGCCTGAGCCTCAGCTTCTGAGAAAAGGGAGGTCAGATGTGGGAGCCAGAGAGGGCAGGATAGCCCAGCTGATCATATGAATAGGAAAGTGGGTGTAGAGCCCCCCCACCCCGGGGCCCTGGGGACAGGAAGCTGGATGCATCTGAGCTAGTTCAGTGCTGGACTACTGGATCCACACAATAGGAAGACCAGATTAGTCAAAGCTTGGGCCTTAGGGAGGAGCAAGGGAGGGAGGAAGCCTCGGGGATAGGGCATCCTGGACCTAGCCTAGGTTGTGACTGGTGATACTGTCTTCTAATTAAGGCCCGTAGGGGTTCAGGAAAGGAGTGTTAGTTCCAGACAAATGTGACAAATGCCGGGTCTCTACTGGAGCTCTCAGGCTCCCAGCCTCTGGATTAGGGCAAGTCTAGTCACAGGATACTGGATGCCTACACAAGGCTGTTGGCTAGAGTCCAAACTGCCCACTCTCCTTCCATTTAACCCCTTAATTCACTGTGCCCTGAAAGGGAGGGAGCACACTCCTGTGGGTCATCATGGACCCTGTACTGAGTTGTGTAACCACCAACAGGAAACAGGAACTTGGGCCAAAGCCAGCTTGGACCCCTAGCAGCTGAGGTCACCAGTGGGTACAAGAGTGCTTATATATACACACATGTGTGCACAGGCAAGCTATCTGCCACCTGCCTTAGGTTGGCTGCTGCATGGGTATTTGGGCCAAGCTTGTGGGGGGTGGGGTGGGGAGTGCAGATATATGAATCTGAAGGGGTACAGGGTACACGTGGCTGCAGCAGGAATCGGCAGTTCTATCGATACAAGTATGGGGGGGGGCAGGATCCTTTCTGCCCTTTGATGGAGGTTTGAATATGAAAAATGGAGTCTCTGGGCCTTGATAGGCACGCCTAGGAGGGAAGCTTCTTCTGGAGGAGGCACCTGTCACTGGGGCTCTCTTTCTCTCTGGCTGCTGTTACTTTTTCCTGGTAGCTGCTGGTGTCCCTGGAGCTCAGGTTTGGGGAGGCGATGAAGAAGTCTGGGGCAAATGCTGCTGTGCAGAGAGAGGTCCTCTAGGCAGCTCTCAGCACCCTGACCAGGGCCCGGCCACCGGCGTGGGCATGTTGCTGTCAGCACCCAGCCCTCAGGCAGACCCAGTGCCTGCTTCCCCTTGATCTTAGGGCATGTGCAGCAGCCTGTAGGCCAAGGCCAGGGGCCTGGTGTGGGACCAAGTGCATAGAATGTGCAGATGAGAGGGTGAAGGGGCCAGGGCTGATGGGGTTCTCTCCACTCTGGTTTGGAATGGGCCAGCCCAGCGTCCTGCCGCTTTCATCTGGTGGTGCCAGATGAGGTGTACCTCCCCCTGCCCCCATCAACCTGGACCATTTCCTGGTCCCTGCCTAAGTTTCACTAAGCTGTGGAGGCCGGACAGTAGGCCACAGAGACCCCAGCCAGTTCTGACCCACCAGCGCAGCATCTGCCCTGCAAGCCTACATCCTCAGGGCCAGATCTCAGGGTGGCCTCCTTCAGGGGAGTGGTGCGGTGACGGCCAGGTGCTGGAGGCGACGTGGAGGGATTCCACAACAGTCCCACTCAAGCAGAGAGCAGAAGCCTCCAGCCAGCCTCATCTGCTCCCCACCAAAGGACTCAGTTTCCCAAAAAGGGTAGCAGAGCTGTGGCCCTGATGACAGTGACCTCCCGCATTAGAACCGAATCCAAATCGGGCTTTTAATTCTTTCTCCCAGAACCTCCACCCGCCCTCAGCTTGCCAGTCGGGCCTCTGGCGCTGCTGTGTTACCGTGAGCCTCGCTGAGGAGCCATTTTGTGCAGCATCCTGCTTAAATCACACTCCAAGGGGCTCCTGCCTCGCTCTCTCTTCCCCCTTGCTCCCTCTCTCCCTTCCCTCTCCCGCAGGTGAACCTTGCTTCTCCGCCCCTGCCCGCCTCCGCAGCCCCACCCTTCCCACCCGGGGTGGCCCAGAAGGACTAGGGCTCTGGAGGCTGCCCCCACACACACCCAGAAGGGGAGACAGTGCTGGTTCCTGGAGCTGCAGGAGGAGGGGAAGCAAGGGGCGCCTCCCAATTATGGTAATCCTTTGGAATTAACTGTCTCGGGCCCAAATTCAGGTGGTTCCTTTTCCAGGGCTGCCGCCCGCCTCTCTGTTTCTCCATGGCTGCTTGCCGCTCTGTCTGGCTCTTGTTTGCCTTCTGGAAAAAGGGATGTGTATGCAAAATGGGATTTGGAGGGAGATATGTAAATGCCAGGTCTGGTCTGGCACAAGCTGGCTGGGATGGGAGTGGGAGGCAGGCTGCTTTGGATTTAGGGTCAGGATGAAAATAGAACAAACCTGAGATTCGCGGTAGGGCCACAGGAATCAGGAAATCGACAAAATGGAGATGTGTCATTTTTAGGGAAAAATAGGGGAGAAAAGGATACTTAGAAAAATCAAGAAATCCTTTCCAGACCATCCACTTTTGCTGTCTTCTTTGGAGTCCATTCTGCAGGGATTTGCCTGGCTCAAGGTGGTTCGTGCCCTGGGCCCCACTAAAATGGACCCTCATAGGTACCTCTGCCCAACCTTATTGTGGTGCTCACAGATGGCATCAGTAGGAGTCCCTGGGCGGAGAAAACCCATGTGTATTGGCCGCCCCCCGAAGCTGGAAATTCACCTGCCTGTTTTGTTTCTGAATCTGTGCCTTATGTCTTGGACTGAATTTTTTTTCTGGGGGCATCTGAGAGCAAAGATACCACATTTTTCATTTTAGTCTTTGTGCATCCCGAGGATGACTGGCAGGGGAAGGGGAATCCCAGCACCCAAGTGAAAGGTAGCCACAGCGTTAAAGAGGAAGTGGGTGATGGCTGGGGTGATCAAGGGGTGAACAAGAAGCAGCCGTACCTCTGGAAGGCTGCAGTGGGGCCTCCAGGTCTGCTGTCAGACTCAGTTGGGGGTATTCGGGGACATCCAGTGGGGCAGCGCCTTTTCCCTGTTGACCCCACCTAGGGTCTCAGGTGTGTGCTGAGAGCCCTAGGAGGAAGGCTGAAGCACGGTTTTGTGTTTTTCGGTGGAACTTGAATTTAATCAGCAGCCTAGTTCAGGCCTAGGACCTCTCCAAGCGGCCAGACAGAATCGATGGTACCTTCCTAGACTCTTCAAGAGAGGAGGGACCCAGCAGTCTCGTACTAGGCACCAGGGCCAGTCCCGAGTGTAGCATAGCTCTGGAACACTATGGGTGGGACACCGACCCTCGCGTTTAGTCCTTCCCTCCACTCTCAGTTTCCTCGCGTGGGCTGGTGCTGGAGAAGGAGGAGAAGAAAGTTAAAGGTGAACTGGAACCTACCCTCGGCTCTAGGCCTCCCAAGTGCGCACCTGGGCGCCCTGGAGAGACCTTTACCACGCCCCACCACGTGTGTCCCCAGACCTCATCCCCGCGGCTCCCTAACTCTGATGGTTCTCGGTGGCTGCCAGGCTCCCTGGGACTTGGGGAGGACAGAGGAGTTTGGGGGAAAGGCCAGACGGTGCGCACCCGGGAGCACAGCCCTAACGCTTTTGAGGGCAGCGTAGGCGCTCTCCCGGCCTCGGGGAAGAAGAGCCGTGAACGCCGAGGCCATTGTAAGGCTGGGTGGTGCGGAGCGCGGGAAGGGGGCTGGGATTTGAATGAGAGTCTGTGATTGGCCGATCCCTGGACTGACGTCACTTCCCCGCGGGGCGATTAGCGTGCGAGAGGAGGGCCGGCGGTCCAGTGCGCTGGGGGCGGCCGCGGCGCCCGAGGCTGGCGAAGCGCACCGCGCGGGTGCCCTCAGTGCGCCCCGGGACGCCGTCGGAGCGGGTCGCCGGCGCCGGTGCCCGGACGCACAGAACCGGTAGCTGGGGAGGAACGCGCTAGGAGGGCGCAGGAGGGAAGAAGGGAGGGAACTGGGCGGGGGCTGCCGGCCCCGGGTGGGAGTCAGTGTGTCTGTGTGTCTGTCGGTCCCCTCTGGCTCTCTGCGTGCGCCTGGAGCTCCGGGAGCGGTGCCCGCTCCGGTTCCCGCGCCCAGAGGGCAGCGGCACGTGGGGCCCACGGCGCGGCAGCGGCGGTGGCGAAGGGAGGCCCGTTTCTCTCTTTGGTTATCTAGCTGTATGAGTGCCACAGAGCCGTCATAAAGCTAGATAACCGAAAGTAGAAATGACTCTCACAACTTCTGTGTGCGAGCGCCCGCCCCGCTGGCCGCCCCGGCCCGCACGAGCCAGAGGAACCCAGAGGAGCCCAGTGCCGGCCCAGCGGACTCCAGCCCGGCGGAGCGGCCGCGCCCGGACCAGGTACCTGACCTCGGCTCTCTCTCCGACACTTTCCGTGCCCTGGAGGAACTTGCCAGCCTTTCTCCTACTCCTCCTTTCCTTCCGCCCCCACTCCATACCCCACCGCCGAAGCTGGAACCCCAAAGTGGAGAAGACCTGGGGAAGGGAGGGGGTCGGGGTTGCCGAGGGGTCGCTGGCGGGGAAGGCACCAGCCTTCGCCTTCACCCCATAAATCAGGCTGGAACAATCCTCTCCCGGAGCTGCGGACGGGATTTTGGGATGCAAATGCGGTGGGAGAGAGACAGCGGCCGGTAGGGGGTGGGGGTGGGGGGATTGAAGGGGTGGGCAGGGGGCTGCCCCGCCGCTAACAAAGCGGCCTTTATCGAATTATTCGACGAGTCAGCTCCTGAGCATCATTAGCATACGGCTTGGGGGTTGCCGGAGCTTCGCCCCTCGGTGAGGTCAAGTTCTTGATAATTTGATCACTTTTCACGGGCTCTGGCAGCTGCCTTTGTGTGCAGTTGGGGGGTCTGTGTGCAGCGTGAAGCGGAGCAGAACTGGCGAGGAGTGCGCTCAATGGCTAGGGGCCGGGGCGGGGGCCTCCCTCCCCGTCGGGCCGGCCCTGCCCTGCATACAAACCAAGCGCCGGCAGGCGGGCGGGAGGGACCGAGCCCAACCCCGCGCCGCCCAACCCCGCGCCACCTCCGCACCAGCCCTGGCCAGGCCACTCCCGCCGGCGGCCTCCCCAACTTCCCCGAGTGGTTAAGGTGCAGGCGGGCTCCCGGCGTCACTGCCTCCCAACCCGCGCCCCCCCCCCCATATCACCATATAAGATGTATTACAATGTCTAGCAAATAAAAAAGCAATTGGGGGAAATCTGCATTCCGTTCCCATGGCAACCCAATGCAGCACACCCGGCCACTCAGGCTCCCAGCCCCTCTTAGCTGGGTGTGGGGAGTGGGGCTGCCCCTGATCACTGCATGGGGATCTAGGTCCCACATAGCAAACAGTGCTGGGGTCCCTCTTGAGGTTTATACCTACCTCCAGATTACTGTCTTCTCTGACACTTAAGCTTGTCCTGAAGCTCAGGGCTCCCGGAAGCTTGGGGAACCACCTCGGCTCCTGGCGATGAGTGGTTGTAGAGCAAGCCCTGGATCCTACCTTGCCTCTGGGAAGAAAGGACCCAATGTAGGTTCAGCCCCCATTGTGGTCTGGAGGGCTCTCTAGGTCTGTGGGTGTGTGAGTGCTGTGACAGGCAGCTCGGAGGGGACTTGACCCACCACCCAGACGTGACCTCCCGTCCCCTTGTCTGTGTGTGGGAATGTGTGGAACTCTGCAATGACTCCTCCAGAGTCACAGAGCTCGGAAGTACAGAGCTGGGCCCAGGTCACTTTACTCCCCATCTTGGCCCACTTCATTCCCCAGAACCTCTTCCTCATTTATCAGGTCCACGTTCCCAGCTCCTACCCAAACCTACCCAAATCCCCTCGTAATAATGGAAATCTTTTTCCACTCTCTTCCCTTCAAGCCCCACCCTGTGCCTTTTTTTTTTTTTTTTGGCCTTTGCTTAACACAATTATTTTGAAAATAGGTTAAATGTGTTAAAGGGGAAAATTCAAATTATACCAATGGGAAATCCATTGGTCCTGGGGGTGGGTTGGGACTTCAAGGTTGAAATGGATGGTGGAGGGGGACTGTTCATTGTACCACCTTTTTGAATTTTGAACCATGTGGATGTGTTAGTGATTGAAAATAAGAATGAAATAAGAAAACAAAAGAACAGATGGGAAAGTCAGTTGCTCACCTTAGTCCCCAGTTCCCATCCCCAGAGATAACCACCAGGTAGAAGGTTTTCATGGATCCTGTGTGTCCCGTCCCACCCCCCACTTTTAAAAGCCAGTCTCCCTTTTTCCTGCCAAAAAGCTGGGGAACGGTGGCGAGTGTCATTCAGGATCCACCAGGCCACTGGCTGCACATCCAGGGCTGCCCCTCCCTTCCCAGCGCACCTGGGAGCCTACGACTCCAATCCTGACCTCATTTCGGAGGAAACCAGAGCAGCTCTTCCCACCCCCTCGCCCTGTGCTCCCTGCCTGCCTTGATAGCCAGCTGGCCCTGGGCCCCAGGGCTTCGATCTTCCTTTCCAACCATCCCACACCTTTGCTATTTTGCAAGAACAGAGTCCTGCTAGTAGCCCAGTGGCTTTGCAGCCTCACAGTTGTGTCTATGCAGTTCAAATGAGTTTTCTGTTTTTATTTTTAAACAGCAGGGTCCCAAACCGTCTGGGCAGTCCTGAAATCTGGGTCCGGGGGAGGAGGAGTCTGCGCAGGGGAGAATGCGGTTTTCTTTCCGCTTTCTACGAAAATCCGTTGATGCAAACCTCCCAGATCCGGGGAAGGATCGCGGCGAGGGTACTTCCGCGGGCAGAGCGCGCTGGAATCCTAGTCTCCCGGACCCCGCCCTACACCCACCAGAAATGGCCTTCAGAGAGAGGCCAACCCTCCCTATTTCGGCCTCCGGGTATGAATTCCCTCCCCTAAAGAGCCACATTCAAACCCCCTCCCGACACTGGAAGTCCTGAGGAACAGGGTCAAAAATCGGTGCCTCGCCCCATCAAACCTCTCCTGACTTGCCAGAGCCTGAAGGAGCCGGCTGTGTCTTGGGCCTTCTCAACCCTCATCTCCCTGTCCCAGGGAACCTTTCCCCATGGCTTTGGCCAATCGGCTTCCCGCGTTTGGGCTTCGCTCTTGCCCCAGATTCGCACTACTCCTCCCCACCCTGCCCCAATCCAAAATGGCTTTGAGGAACCCGAAAATTGAAGCTTCAGCTTGAAAGCCAGAATTGGTTGGGATTTCAAAGATGCTCTTTACCCAACCGCTTTCACTGGACAGCTGGAAATACCAAACTCAATAAGACCCAGTGGCTCGCCCACGGTCGCACAGCAAGCCACCGGTGGGGCGGAGATCAGGGCACCCATCGTGGGGAGTGAGGCATCAGGGGCTTCCTTCTCACTGGTCCACGAACTCCCAACCCTGAACGACTGACTGTAGGATCGGGTGGGCCTCCGCCCTGGCGAATGGAGAGCGGGCATCACCGGGCGCTGCCGAAAGTCAGGCTGCGGCGCGACCCGGAGGCCTGATGCAGCCTGGCCAGGGAGCTCTCCGCGGCCGCGGTCTGACCTCCCGGGAAATGGGACCAGAGCGCGGAGGGAGCGAGGCCAGGAGGCCTCCCAGGGCCCAGCCGCGACGCTGAAAAGCATGAAGGGTCGGAATTAGGCGCTCATTTAGCGAGCGTTACTAATCCGAAGTTACAGCGCTAATTCCCTGATCCGGCCGCTCCCACACGCAGCGCGGGGATTAGACGCGCGGCCGCCGCCCCGCCCCGCCCTCACACCCCGGATCGCGCCCGCCCCGCGCCCTCGGGTCCGCGGGCTCGGGGCTAATCCGCCGCGCCGCCCTCGCCCGGCCCGAACGTGCCGCGGGGCGGGCCCAGCCAGCTGGGGTGTGCCGGCCTGCGCGCCCCGGGCCCGGAGAGGCCGGGAGGGGGCAGCCCCGGCGGGATCGGTGCGCCCTCCGGGACCCCGGCGACGCGGCGCGGTCCGGAGAGCCTCCCGGATTGCTCCAAGCCCGGTCTGCGCTCCTACGGCGGCGGCCCCTTGGAGGCCGCGGCGCCATTTTAATAGCCTTCGTTTCCCCCTTGGCATCCCTCGCGCGCGCGCGTGTATGTCGGGGTGTCTCCGTCCCCATCCCGCCTTGACTTTAGCCCCCTCGCGCCCCGCCCCCCCGCCAGCCTGGATAGAGTGACCAATCAGCTCCGGCCTAGGGTGGGATGCGCGTCACCATGGCGACGGCCGGGGCGCCCTGGCAGTGCCGCCCTTCGCAGAGGGCGAGTCTTCACTACGCCTGGACGGGTGGGAAGGAGAAGAGGAGACGGGTGGAGGAAGGCCGTGGCATCTCCCCACGCCCACCCCATTCGGCCTAGGGTCAGTTCAGTTTGGGTCGGGCAGGGGGAGAATGGAGAATTAGGGCAGGGCCTTAGGAGAGCCCGGGCTTGTCCCGGAGGGCCGCTTCCAGGAGTTTTCTCATTACCCCGAGGTCGTCCTCTCCTCCGTCTTTCTCCCCTTGGCCCAAAGGCCCATCTTGGTCTATCTTTGAACCTCTTGTATCTCTCTCCGGACAGTGGTGTTCCGGACCTTTCAGAACTTTCCCTCAAATTGCCTTGCCCCTGAATGCTGTGATTTGGGGCAAGTCACTTTTCTCTGAGTCTTAGTTTTTTCTTCCATGAGATGGGCTGGTGTGCAGGCTCATTATGGAGAGCATCGAGCCACCAGTGAGTGCTCTATCCAGGTTAGGGCCCCTTCTCCTAAGCAGCGAGGGTCAGACTATTAAGGGTAGAACTCAGAACTTGGGGATGTCCTTTCTGTCTGGGGTCAGCCAAGTTTGGGTGTCTCATGGCTTCACCGAGCCAGCTTTTCATCTCTCCTCCAGACAGCTGGGAATCCAGAGAAGGGGAGGGTTTTTAAAAAATAGAGCCAGGGTGGGGGCTGTGGCTGGAACAAAACCTTGGTCAGTGGCTCTGAGAATGGGCCGCTGCAGCTCCCATAGCCCGGGCTCCTTCCTTCCAGGCCCGTCCAGCTTAAGCACCACTTTAAGTGGTCCCGGCATTCACTGGCCGGCCCCTCACCGCAATTGAGCCGCAGGGGTTTGAAAAGAGGGCCAGGGCCTCAATGACAGGACCTTGGGCCAGGCTAATTGGTTTTGGTTCAAGGGGATACTGGATTTGTGAAAAGCTCCAAACTGCCTTTCCCACGCCAGAGCCAGGCCACAGCTTTAAGGAGAAGGGCTTGAGGAGCTTGGGGCCAGGCAAGAAAGCTGGGAGCCAGGTGCCTCCGGCTGATGATTGCTTCCTAATGGCCAAGACATTCCTGTGCTTGGAGGGTGGGGTGTTGTTACAAGGCACTTCGTGGCCGGCGAGTTCTACTAACCCTGTCACACACACACACACACACACGTGGTGGCACCCTCTGCTCTAGCCTTTGGCACACCCTATTTGTGGAGGTGACCTCGCTTTCCCCCACTAGAATCATCCAGTAATCATCTAGTAATAGTTCTTGTCCCAGGAGCTGGACCAGACCTGGGCTTTTAGATTCTAGAAGAATCCTGGACTCTGTCCTGCGGCAGGCAGTGCAGCTGGTCTCAAGATAACCCACTTCTATCTCTCGAAATGTTCCTAAACCACCCTGGCCATTGGCAACAAGGTAGAGATGAGAAACAGGGAACCTCGAGGTACTTTTTATTGATTTATTTTAAAAGCAAGGGTCGACTCTTTCCTTACATTTGGAAATGTAGCATTCATTGTATTATGACAAGTCCTATCATTATTGTAGATAACATTTATGTAAATACTTTGGAGCCTATCTGTGTGTTTGGACCAAATGATTGCACGTTGCTGTGTATCATCTACCTATTGTATGCATAAGGTCTGCATATCAAATCACACACTTGTATGACCATCAGTTATATTAGGGATGGTGACAGGGTTGAGGGGGACCTATAAAAAAAATCAGCCCCCCCCCAAAATCAGTCCCATTTAAAATGACATTACCTTGACTGAGACCCGTTTTTCATGGTTCATTGTGTGTTGAAGGGAGCATTTCTAAGTAACCACCAGCTAAAGAAACCCCCTACCTTTTTATTATCCTCCACATTTTCACCATGTTGGCCCACTTGAGGCATATGATAAATAGGGGAAAGGTACTTTGAAGAGATATAGAACTCTGTGTATCACATTTTCCATTTTTATTTCAATTTTTAATTGCCCAGAGCCTAATTTCTTTGGGCCTCTGCTGATTTGCACATTTGAGATTCATGTGTAAATATGCATGTGGCTTGTGTGCACGCCTGGGCCTCCTTATCACGAAGTGTGCTCTCTCAGTGTTTAAATACACACAATCCACATCGACACACGATTATGGGCTTGCGTATTTGCCTCTTCTCTGGAATCAGGTTAATTTTCCCGTCACTAATCCTCAAACCCATTAAGTTCCCCACCCCCCGCCCCCACAAAAAAATTGCCAACCCTGCCACAGACCAGTGTGGCTTCACCCCACTTCTCCAGCAGGCAGCTCTCCAGGCAGGGTGCTGGAGTGAAGGTTCCTATTAGGCCGACTTCATTAATGTTACCAAATATACCCCAGCACATTTACTCGTCTACTGTGAAGTATTATCATAAATAATTAAAATTAAACTGCACTTGTCAAAATAAATGAACAAAGTAAGAGTTAGTGATGTCTCTGCCTTGATTTGCTTGCCTTGGTGTGCTTATTCGCTAATTTGGAGAAAAGAAGGGAGAAGGAGGGAGAGAGAGGAGGGAAGAAAGAACAGACTGCCACAGGAAGGGGAGAGGAGAGGAGAGGAGAGGAGAGGAGAGGAGAGGGAGAACCGAGGAAAAGCACTGTAAATCGTCAGCCCTTAGGTTTCCAGTCATTAGGGCGCTCTGGGAGGCTGGAATGCAGCCTCTAACGTCAGCTCATAATGAATATTGAGGTGTGGATGTGGAAAGAGGAATTTCTTTGTTTACTAAGGAATGGCCATGGGAATGGGGGAGAGGATTGCCTTTGGGGATTAAGGAGTGGGCTTTGTTTTTATGAAGGGCCTTACTTCTTTTCTGAAGTTTTCTGCAGCTAATTGATTCAATTCAGACATTCCTCCTCCCTACCCAGCCAGCCAAGGCCGTGTGTTTGCGAGATGTGCCCAGCCCCATTTCCCCATCTGCTCTGGCCCCTTTCTCCACTGTGACCCTTGAAAAGGGTGTGAACCTTCACATCGGAGATCACAGGCTAGGGAGAAATCAGTGAGGGGCGGAGACCTTTGTACCCATATGTGTGGATATAAGCCACATACATTATACACCTGCATCTGTGTGTTGAGGAGTATAATTGGCGCGTAGAAACAGAGCACAGGTGCACAGTTGTATGGGTTCCGACAAATGCATTCACACTCATGTAGCCAACCCTCAAGACGGACAGCACTTCCCAAAAGCTTCCTTTCTCACAGTCAATCCCTGCTCACCTCCCTTCTGAGGTCTCTTAGCGTGGGTTAGTTTGACCTCTCTGGAGTTTCCCCCGCATACGGAAATGCATGCTAGGACTTTTTTTTTCTTTAACCTTTATTTCAAGTCTTTAGGGAGCACTGTCCTCCGAGGCCTGGCTGAGCAAGTATCCAGGAGATTTCGTGTTTAGGGTCACATTGCATTTGGGTGAAACACTTTCCCCTCAGATGGGCCCAGAAGTCAGACCTGTAATTAAATTTTTTGGGGGGTGGGGTGGGGTGGAGCTGATTTGGACTGGTCTTCTGCCAGGACAGCCCCGTTCACACCCAAGGTCTGTTAATGAGCTGGGGACAGGTGAGCCTCACACATTCCAACTTGCCTCTCTTCAGCGGTGTCCAGGAACCTACGGAGAGCTATTAATGGAAGGTGCCGGCTTTGTGCTAATTAGAACTTCCTTTCAGCTTCCATCTGTACAGGCACTCCAACCCCTCAGTGGTCAGCCTCACCCACCCACCCCCAGCAGCTTGCAACCTAGTTTTGCAACCCCCTCTCCCCATGAATTAGGGTGTGCTGTGAGTGGAACTGCTCTCCTCTACCTCTGGCCAAATCCTGGGGCTTTGTGTGTCGCAGGAATGTACAGGGTGGCATTTCTCGAGTCTTCGCTGTCTTGTTAGGGTGGTGAGGCTCGGCGGCAACTTGGGCAGGGACTTGGGCACACAGCCATCCTCCTAGCCAGGCTGGTCTCACACCATCGATTTGGGTTTATTTTGAAAGGGACCTCTCCTCCTCTGCCCTCTGGAGGGCTGCAGACACTTGTGTCCTCCATTACCCCCGTTCCTGGCGCCTCCCAAGTCTGGTTGTACCCACCCAGGCTCAACCTTCAGCTGCCATCTTTGTCACCTCGGGCAGCCTGGGGGTGGGGTTGTTTCCCTGGCTCTCTTCTGAAAAAGCCCAAACTTGTGTTTCTTAAAATTATTTCACATCAGGCCCAGTGGGGATAATTTTTTTTTTAATGGAGATTGTCTCTTACGGAGGTTTCATTGAAAAAAAAAAAAAGAAAGAAACGTCACATTAACGTCATTTAAAGAAAAAGCGCCTCTCAGCTTTGGAGGTTGGGGGAGTTACACGGCTTTCTGCCTGATTATCAGTCGGGTTGAAATCTTTCGCAGGAAACCAGAGAGAGGGGCATTTCCTTACAATGATCCTCTTTTTAGCTCCTGAATCCCCTCAGGTCTCCAACGGGGTTGTGTGTAAAAATATCACACCCAACCTGCCCCTTCATCTCATTTTCTCCTGTGAATTATCCTTGTAATAATGCAGGTCACCCACTTCTTTGGCTGTGTAGACTGGAATTTTAAAAATCAGGAGTGGATTATTGGCCCGCATGAGGCTTTGCTAGATTCCCCCAAGGTTCTGGACTAAAGAGGGATGGAAATGCCTCTGGGGTGCCCATAGAGGCTGCAAGAATTCCTTTCACTGGTCACAGGGCAAGCAGGGGGACTGGCCTGTGGCCTTTTTGTGTCCCTTGGGGTGACAATTCCTGAGCTGAGACACCAGAGTGGAAGATCCCGGAAGATCCTAGACTGGGTTAATAAACCAGCAAATCCAAATTCCAGAGGAACAGCAGCTGGGGGGTGGGGAAGGATGCCCACACTTGGGAGACAGGGTTTTTTTGGGCAAGCTTTTGCCATTGCAACCCGGTGTATCCCCTTGACAGGTCCCATCGCCTCTCTCCTCTCTCGACTTGTGTTTCCCCCCCATCTGTGAAATGGTGGTAACCCATGTAACTGCACCTACAGGTATTGTGTGAGAATTGAGTAAAATATACAAATAAAGTTCCTGGCATACAGTGGGTGCTGAGCAAATGGTATTTCTTTCTCCACGCTGGGACAAGGGGTGCATATGGATGTCTGGATACGAAGTTCAATCCTCCACCCGCTGGAGAGAGTGAAAGCACCAATAAATGGCCAGAGTTTCATGAAGAATTGACCAGCTGCCTTCTTTCCCAGGTGCCCAGCATAGCCACCAGGCCTAGAACTGGGAGACAAATTAGGACTCCAAAGAGCACCCTGTTGGGAGGGAGGGTCCGGCGGGTGTAAAGTTCCCTGCTTTGCCCGCTGGCTGAAGAGGGACACCTGCAAGTGCCCTTAGAGACTTGAAAAGAGTGGGATTCAGGTTACCTTGCGAGGCCAAGAGGGCGCCCTCAGGAGGCCCACGGTAACTCGGGTTCCGGATTTCTCACATTTGGGCTTCTGAAAAGGACCCGGTGGCCCGGTTCGGGCAGGTTCCGAGTGCCAGGACTCAGGAGCAGCGCTGTCACGGAAGCCAGGGGCGTCCTGGGGCGGTGGCTGGCAGGCTCTCCGCGATGTGCTTGGCCTTAGGTGCACGGAGGGGTCCCACCTCACGGGCTGCCTGGCTGGCTGGAGGGTAAGAAGCTCAGGACCGGGACGGAACCCCTTTAGCCAGTACCGGGCTTCCCTCCCTCCGTGCCTCGGGCGAGCGAGACTGAGGCACCGCGTGCGCCCGGACTGTAGTCGTGACCTGAAGGACGCGCGTGCCCTACTCCCACCTTCCAGGGGACCGCAGCGCGCTTCTAGGCGGGCGTGGGGGGCGCCTGATGTCTCCTTTCTGTTTTACAGCTACTCCCCTGCAGGCGCCTCCCTCCTCGGCGCCGTCTTCTCCGGCACGAACTCGCCATCGGCACCTGCTAGTAGGAGGGCGCGCGGGTGGAAAGGTGAGTGGCCAGAGCCCGGGCGTGGGAGGAGAAGCTGTCCGCCCGCCCCCTCTCGCTCTGCGCGGAGGTGCCAAAAGCAGGCTCGAGGGCCGGCAGCGCGGCGCTTGGGAGATTCCACCCTCAGGTCGGTGGAGCGTCTGTGTTTTTACCTGGGTCACCGAAAAGGCAACGTCCCTCCTCCCTAGGCCCGGATCCGGTGTCACCCCCCTCCGTGGCCCTCCTGGGGGGTGCGTGGAAGCCGGCGCGGTAACCCCACAGCTACGCGCACGCTGCGCTCTGCGATCCGGTTCGGCGGAGCACGGCGGGGGGAGGGGGGCCTCCCCGTGGACGCCCGGCGCAGGCGGCCCTCGCTCTGGCCTCTGACGCGGCCGCCCGGACACCCGGGCTCTCCCCGCCGTCGGCGTCCCGCGGAAGTCCGAGGCGCTCAGGCCCGGAGCCTGACCCGTCTACGCGGGGGTGGCGCGGCGGCCTCCCTCGTGCCCCGCAGCGGCCCGGCTGCAGAGAGGGGGCCGCCCTCGCGCCTCGCGGACGCCGGGACGCCGCCTGGGCCCCGCGGCCTTCGGGCCCCGCGGCGCCGCCGACCAGGGAACGCGGGTGGGGGGTGGGGGGCGCGCACAGCGGACCCCGGGCCCGGCGGGGAGGCGGGCCGGGCGCCGCGGGGCCGGGAGGCCATTTTGAGAGCGAGGAGCGGCGGCAAGATGGCTGCGTGGGCACGAGGTAGGTCGCGGCGCGGCCCACAGCGGCGGAACGCGCGTCGAGCGCGCCCTCCCGCCCCTCGCCGCCGCCGCCGCGCTCCGGGCCGAGGCCCCTCGGGCGCTGAGGACCGCGGCAGGCTAGGCCGGCCAACGGCCGCCGGGCCCTCCGCCGCGGCGCTTGCGTCCCGGGCCGCTGCGTGCGCTCCCGCCGGAGCCGCGGAGAAAGCCGCGTGCGGCCCGTGGCCTCTTCGCCCGGCCCCGCGCTCCGGGCTGCGGCCAGGCGGTGGCGCGGGGGTCGGAGAGCGGACCCGCGCGTGCTTCGCGCTCTTTCATTCCTTCCGAGGAACGTCAGGCCCACGGCCGACGCCCGCTTCCTCCCCAGCCCTGCCCCGGACCCCGCGAGGCCCGAGCGGCGAGCAGGCCCAGGCCGCCCTGCCCGGGGCCTGGTGTGGTCCGGAGCTCGCCGACGGCCTCCGCGTCCACAGCGCTCGCGCGGCAGAGCACGGCCGGGAGGCTCGGTTCGCATCGCCCCCGGCGGTGCTGAGGGCGCGCGGGAGCAGCACCTCGGAGCTGGGGGCTCATGCCCCCACCAGGCCGCGGCCCTAGGTCAGAGCAGTGGCTCTGCAGCGGCCCCCTTTCCACCCGGTGAATAATTTACGCGCATTTGCCGTCTTTTTTCCGTAACTGCCCCAGTTGATCGACCGTTGCCCTAAAGCAGGTCCCACGCGTATATATTTGTGCAGAGTGACTAAGAAACTGCAGTCCGTTCGTTTGTGGTTTTTGAGTCTCGCTTTGTACCTAGCCCGGTAGTAAGCTCTTCTCATGCGTTTGGGCCTCAGTTTGACAGGTAGGGTGGTGGTGACTCTTTGTGACTTTGGCTATAGCTGAGGATGTGGCAGAGTCAGGATGGGGAGCCTGGGTTGTCTGCCCCAGAGCCTGAGTTCTTGACCACAGGCTCTGCACGTGCACGCACACACACAAACACAAGGATTCATCACCATTGTGACCGGATCCAAGCCCGTCCTGAATCCAAGCCCCCAGGTCCACACAGCCCCCACCTCTCATATGAGAGCTCTCCTGTCATTGAGACAGGCCCCCAGCCCAGTCTTCTGGCCTAAAATAAATGTTGTTTTAATATTGTGGTGGTTCTGAGCCCCCTGGCAGCCAAGACAATGAAGAAAGTGAGGCGATTTATAACCTTGGTCAAAAAAAAAGAAAGAAAGAAAGAAAAGGGAAAGAAAGCTCATCAGGGTTTTTTAGAGATATGAACATTTCTTCCTCTGTAAGATTTATAGAAAATTTAAAGCTTGGTTGTTATGTAGGTCAACTGCTCATGTCACAGATGAGGAGCCAGGCCCAGAGAAGTTAAGTGATTTTCCCCAAGGTCATAAAGTTGGCTAGAAAAGCAGGAATTGGGATCCAGTCCAATCGATTCCTAGTCTGATTTCCCATCCTCTCATGAGCGGGTTTTGACAGTGAAATGGTTTAGTTCTGTTTGGTGACCCCTCCGTCCCCTACCATAAACCCCTCCGTTTTGTTCCTTTCTCTGCCCTTAGTTCCCAGAGCTGGGCTGAGCTCGTCCCTGGATGTCTGCAAATATTTGATAAATGAACATGTGGTTCTCAAAGGCTAAGCCTCTGGTTCTTGGATATGACAGTGGTGGTGAAGGGAGAAGTTCTAGCTTGAGTTCTTTTGAAAAGATTTGGGTTATTTTGAATGTTGCTTTTCTGAGCCCATAAATTCCTTAGACCTCTTTCTTTTAGCAAATGGTGTGAGCTGGGCACTTCCCCTTTTGGCAGTGGTCTGGCTCCTAACTGTCCTATCACTCTGTTGGGTCTTGTGGGAAGGAGTCCTTTCTCTCTTGAAGGACTGTGCTGTCAGTGAGACCTGCAAACCCCTTTAGGGAAACTAAGGAGGTTTCCCGATGACACTGGCACAGTCACCATGAGACCTGCTGGACCCATTCTTTGTCTTGGGGTGGAGAGCCAGATTCTGTGGGCCAGCCCAGGTTTGGTTCCTGTGGCTTCCATACGAATAGCAGAATGTAGCTCATCACTTCCCCAGAACTTAAACAGATTAGTCAATTTCTACGGCTCCCAAAAGGGAGCCTTTGAACCCTGGTATGATAACTGTAGGCGCTAAATAAATTTAGTGAGCCTCCCACAGACAGATTCTCTGGAAATTTGTACCAGAAAGTTGTCATCCTTGGGCGTTCGGGGTGGGGTTGGGGGTCTCCTTCTTGGTGAGGAGCCTCTATTGGCTGAAACACCACAACAAATCCTGGCCCAATCCTGACCATCATCTTCGGGTAGGCTCTTGCTAGACAAAGTGGGGTGGAGAGCTGGGGCCAGTTTATAGCAAAAGCCCCAGCTGTGGAAGAAAAAGAGGTTTCAGCTCCCCAGATTAGTTACTGTCTACAAGGATTCAAGGCCCCAAATAATGGCTGGCCTCTCCCCTCCTCTGTGCCAAGGGAAGACATGTAAATACAGCCACACGCCAGCTTAGGCAGTAGATGTGTATAAATCGAATTTAGCAAATCAGATCATGGTTTAAATGCACTATTTAAAGCAGTCCTGCAGTGAAGCCTTTTACAAAGGGAATAATCATTTTGTGATGCTAATCATCAGCCTCCAATTTATCTCCTTTGTAAGTTCAGATGTTGGTGCACTGGGTGTTCTGAAATTGGGGCGCTCTCGTGTAGAGCTCGGGCGGTGGCTGTCTGCCTTCTTTTTTTGACCTCTCGTTTTAAATGGGTGCCTGTCCTTGTTCCCACTGGGGGCCTCAGGATGTTTGTCACTTAGCCTGATAGTTCCCATCATCCCGTTCCTCTTTTTATAATCGGATAGAGCCTACCCTTCAGCTGCTCCCGGCCCCCTCTCCGAGATTTGCGCCCTTCTTGCGGGGAAGATACAGGCCCTGCTGTTCTCAGGGCATTAGAACCAACTCCTTCTCTGATCTGAACCTTCTTTTGTTTCTGCGAGCTTCTGGTACCTCTGGTGCTGCTCGTAGAGATCTTGGAGTCCCCTAGATAGATGGCAGCCCCTGAAATCAGTAGGTGAATGGAATGCAGGAGCCCACTTTCTGAATAGGCGCTGTCCAAAATACTCTCCCCATTCACAGCAAAATAACTGAGGCCTGGATGTCAAAGTGACTTTTCCCACAAGTTAAAATCGGGACTCAAAGGAGAACCTGTCTCCTAATTGCTATAAAAGTGTTTTATACACTAAGCTGTAGTGCCTTTCTTTGCCGAGAAAATATAATAAGAGACCATCTGGGTGGGAGAGAAAGAATGAAGGGAAAGAGATGGATCAGAGTGGAATAAAGGAAATGGGCAGGAAGCTGGGGGGCCGCGAGGAGCCTGACCTCGCTTAGCTCACAGGCCCTGATATAGTGTCTTTGTCAATGCTGCCACTATTGGCGCGTTCCTCGGTAATTACGACTGTGTGTTGGCATGGCGACTCGGAGTAAGAAGACTAGAAGCACAGGGTAAATGCACGACTTGTTCTTGCCTTCTAAATCAGAGAGGAGCTTTTGTGGGTAGTTCCTCCAGGGAGACGTGGTAGAAAATTCACCAGCTCCCGTGCTGGGGCGTGGGTATTCGCAACCTGAGGCAGCCGGGTGGCCCTGATCGGGGGCGGCACACCCAGAGGGCCTCACCCAGACCTGCTTCCAGTGCAGAGGTTACGGAGAGCCTCCCCTCTGTGCCTTCCCGTTGGTCTCTGTTCCTGAGCCTGTGATGTCAAGTGCACCCATGCCCTCTCCCCTCCAGCTTGCCTGTTTCAAACAGGTTTCTGCTGCAGTTGCCCTGAATTGGATTTCTCGTAAACTCATCTATGTCATAGGTAAGTATGAATTGGGAGGCTGAAAGGACAGGCTGAGGGGCCCAGCTGGAGGGATGGGCTGGGCGCCCACTCCTTGGAGACACTTGGGCCCCCTCCTCATCTGAAAGCTGGCGGGGTTGCTGGAGTCAAGAGCTGTGTGGTCCAGGATGCCAGCCACTGTTGGTCTCCCGAGGTGCGGTCAGCGTAACGTGCCAGAACGGTGATATTTGGTCAAATAGGGTACAGTATTCAAATTAGCTTTACCTGTTTCTTCTTACTTTTCAATGTGGCTTCTAGGAAATTTGAAATGATACGTGCTGCTCCTATTTTATTGGCCTGGACTAGAGAATGAAGATCTCTTCCAGCCCTGGTGTTCAGTAACTAATCCTGGTCTATCCCTGGAAGGTCCCTGGCCACAGAGAGCTCTGTGTATAGAAGGCCATGGAAATGCCAGGCGGGAGGCCACTAGAGAGGCTCAGGTGTTACAGGGCTTTTAGGGGTGTCTAGTACAGCCCCTTAAGTGGGGGTTACCCCACAGTCCTTGGAGGCAGAAGGTCTGAATCTAGAGGCAGCGTTGGTTTTCAGAGTCTAGGGACGGGAAGAGAGCCAGTGGGTAACCCCAGGAGTCTTTGAATGGAGGTTTGGCAGTGCCCCATGGAGTTGGTATGGGCACAGATGTAGGTGACAGGAGGGTTGTCCTGGGGGTGGACCATGTCCCAGGCCCCTATTCCTGTCCTTGCCGTGATTGCATAGTCTCCTAGGCGTGTGGAAACCACAGGGTGTGGGAAGGCATCTGTGTATCCCAAGTTCATGCCAAACCCACTTTAAGCAGGTTTCCTTTGGCCCCAGGGCTCCTTGTTGCCCCTCTACCGGCTTTCCTCCTCCCCTCAGCTATGCTGCTCTCTGCGAGCTGAAGCTTCTGGGATGCACCTTGGCTCAGAGCCAGCGTCGATGTCTTCGAGAGGCCTCCTGCCCTGGCTCCCTGCCAAGCCTCGGGTCTTCAGAGATATTTTCTGGGGAGGTGCTGGGCTCATTCTGCTGTCAGAGGCCAGAGGGGCCTTCTCACCTCGGAGGACTCCTGGCCGTGGGTCCAGCCTTGCTTCCAGCCCCCTTCCCCTCTCAGGAAGTCCAGTGTCCTGCCCCGGAAACCCAGGACTCTGTTAATGGTCTCCCAGTTTCAGCAAACCTTGAGTTTATGAAAAGACAGCTCCTCACATGAGCCCGGGGGGTGAGGAATGGGCAGCCAGGAAATCATAATGAGTCACGATAATGATGACAGGAACACTTTATTGAACATTTATGCTGTGCCAAGTTCTGTGCTGACGCTCTGCTTGCTTTATCTTCTTTAAGGGAAGCAGAAAGAGTGGGAAATGTAATCTAGGGTCTGCCCTTCTCTAAGCCAGATGTCATGAGGGGATCGCCTGGGGCATGACTCAGAAGCTACAGCCCTTGAGTCGGTGGTGGTCTGAGTCCCCCCTTGAGTCCTCATCCCAGGAGTCTGCCTGGGCTTTGGGGACAGCATGAACTTATATCGGGGGCTAGAGGGTGGCCGTGTAGTGTCTCCTGCTTTGGGCTGACAATGCACTTGTAGAGGAAGGAAGCAGGTAATGGGTAGGAAGGCTCAGTGATGGGCCCCCGGGAGCCTTGGTGAGGTGCTAGGAGGCTTGCCTGGCTTGCCTCAGTCTGGAAAATCAGGGGGTGGCCAAAGTCTGCCAGTCTGCCCATGGTGCCAAGGGATTATACCTGCCCAGGGCAAAGTTGAGCTTCTGCTTTTGAGAATGTTGCATTCCCCCGAGGTAGCACTGAGTCTTCTGGAGGAGGGAAAGGGATCCACATCCTCTGTCCAGTCTTATATGGTCATTAGCAGAGAATGCTAGACCTTCTTCTATCCCCCCAAGTTTGGTGGCACAGGACAGGAGAGGTGGGAGAGGCCTCCAAGGGCATGTCATTTCCTTGGGGAGCACTAGGGAGAGGGGCAGTAAGGAGAGGAAGGGCTGGAGTTTACAGCCACCCTTCCCGTTGGGCCTGCAGCCTCCTTTACTCCAGTTTTAGTGGTTTCCAGCCCATTGTTCTTTCTTTTATATCAGATTGCAAGTTTTAAGATCATGATGGTGGGAAGCAGAGCATGCAGCCCAGTGGGCATCAGGAGTCTGTCTGATCTAGTTCAGATCCTTTCGGGCACATGGTTTCCCTTCTCTCAGAGCCAGTTTTCTCATCTATAAAATTGGGGATAATAATAATGAACTTGCGACACTCGAGAAATGTCAGTTTGTGTCCCCCATCTGCTGCTCTTACAGGATGGGTATGAATGCACCAGGGCGGGGTGGGGGGGTGGGTTGAGCACGCATGAGCCAGCAAGGCTGTGCTGTGTGTGACCATCTCACTGGTGGACCGCACGTCAGTGACGAGTGGAGGTGCAGGGAAAGCAGCCAGCGAGGGATCAGGCTCACCTCTCGGCCCGTCACTAGAATAAGTCATGAGGACTGCCGACCACGCATAAGCTCCAAGCTCTGGTACCGAGAGAACCCCAGCAGAACCCCTGACCTGCTCCCTGACCTCTCAGAGCAGAAGCCAGCCTAATAAGGCTCATATTCAAGAGGTGATAGCTTGACTCAGACTTTAGGAGTTCAAGAGAGGAGGAATTCATTTGGAGTGGAGTCATCAGAGAAGGCTCACTGGACCCAAATAGGTATCCTAGGCTGAGTGGGAGAAGGAGAGTCCCCCCCAAAAGTTTGGAGGTGGGGTGGGGCAACAGCGTAGACTCCTGCAGGGGTGGGCCAGGAATCTGATTACTGAAGAGCAGGTCAGATGTGGAGGGCAGAGTAAGGGAGCTGGTCTCACCACCATGTACAAGGTCGGCGTGGGAGGGCGGCCAGGCCAGCCCGAGCTGAGCAGGTACACCTAACTGACCTTTCCCACCTCTGATGGCTCTTGGGCTGGACTTGAGCACCTTCAGGACTATCCCATGAAGCCGTAAGTGGGTTTGCAAAGGAGCCGTGGAGCTCAGGAATTGGAAGGCTTCCTGGGCCAGACTGTATTTTTTCTGTTGCCTTCCTTTATCCATTCAACACTGATTGACCAAGCACTATGTGTCAGGCTCTGGACAATGCCTTGGGCATACAGAGAAGCAAACCACGGCCCCTTGCTCAGCACTTCAGACTTGTGTAATACAGAACTTCATCCGTGCGTCCAGGTGGGAAGACCAGGCTGGGGAAGGGGTTCCTGGATGAGTGGGCGCTGGAGGTATGACAATTCTCACAGTTGGCAGTCTCCTGGCCTCCCCGCCCCTCTCCGTGGCCCAGGAGCCCCGGGGAGCAGGCCAGAGGCCATTTCATGCATTGCCATTAGCCTGGGCTAAAACTTTAATTTTCCAGAGTCCATTGGTTCTGTATAGAAACAGTGAGATCACAATTGCCTTTTATTCACTGAAGAAACAACTTTGATCTTAAGAGTCAGTATGGCAGTAAGATTGAGATTTGAGTGTGGTATCGGTAAGGAACACCTTAAGACCAATCAAACAATAAATGACATCTGGATGAATTCACATACAGGTTTCCCCTCCTTGGAAGAAATCAGATATTTGGGGCATCCAGCCAGAGTCCTCTCCTGGTTCTGCTCAGACTGGCTCCTGAGTAGAGCGGCTGGCAGGTAAGCCTGCATATGGCAACAGTGGGCACCCAGCTGCCTCCTCTCAACACATCTGGAGTTTGGAAGAGTCATTTATGTAGCCTCCGGGCTGGGGCCCACCCTGCAGATGAGCCCCTCGGTCCTAAAGCCCAGACCGCGGGCTCTGTCGGTCCATCCCTTGCCCCCAGGAGCGGGAAGGCCAAACAGATTTAATTTTATTATTATTATCACTTTGACGGTTTTCTTGTCGAAGTCCGTGTGTGTGTGTTTCAGAAGGATAAAACCTTAGAAATTACGTGGTATTTTTAAAGTACTTGTCAAAGATGTAGGAGGGACTGTCTTCATGGAAGGTCACTCCAGGTCTTTGAATGGAGCCCCAGATCCTCGGCTACTAGAAGACTCTCCGTGGAAGTGTCTTCCCTCGGCTTCTGTGTGGACCGGCCGCCTGCTCTCGTGGGCAGGATGACCACACGTGAAGCAGGCTTTCCTCGGTGGGCAAGTAGGAAGCAGGTAGTGAGATCCAGAGTAGTTCTTTTTTTTTTTTTTAAAGATTTTATTTATTTATTTGTCAGGGAGAGAGAGAAAGAGAGAGAGCACAGGCAGACAGTGTGGCAGGCAGAGGCAGAGGGAAAAGCAGGCTCCCTGGCAAGCAAGGAGCCCGATGTGGGACTCGATCCCAGGACGCCGGGATCATGACCCGAGCCGAAGGCAGCTGCCTAACCAACTGAGCCACCCAGGTGTCCCGATCCAGAGTAGTTCTTGACTCTGCTTCCAAAACCTTCCGCCTTTCCTTCCCTGGGAACCCAGAGGGGCTCGAGAGAGTAATTTCCCAGGAAGATGCAGTGAGTGACCAGGCATGGTTATCCAGATGCTGGCCAGCAGCGGGCCTTCCCCACGCTGGGTGGCCTCGGTGCCCTTCTGGCTTCCCTTACGTGGCTCTTCGAGAGGGAGTCTGAATGAGCGTCGTGCGCCTGGAGACTGGCCTTGGGTTTCTGTTTGTGTAGCCATTCGGGTTTTAGTGGTGAAGCCTCGAGGTTGACCTTTCCTCCAGGACAGAGTGCATGCGTGGACTCCCATGCTAGCCCCTGACGTTCCTCTAGAGGAGAAGCCAGGAGCACGGAGGTCCTGTTTTCCTCTCATGTTCCTTCTGTCGCCTCCAGGACACAGTCCAGAAGCTGAAGACAGGGAAAGGAGAGGCAAGAGCCCTGGAGGAAGAGTCGGAAGGTGAGTCCTGCCTGACGAGGCCGCAGGCTGTGTGTGTGTGTGTGTGTGTGTGCGCGTGTGTGCGCGCACGTGTGTGTGTGTATGCGTGTGTGTGTGTATGCGTGTGTGTGCGCGTGGGCACATGTGCGGGTCCCCAGATCATTCCAGTGGCTGCTGCAGGCTCTATGCACGAGGTAATTAGCGGCTATAGGCAGCGGGTCCCAGGTTGATTTGGGTCTTGGGTTACTATTGTCTTTTTTCTTCTTCAGGAATAAAATAACCCAGTTTGGGGAGGAAATAAAAAGGAAACCCCCCCCGATGGTTCTTAAAACCAGCTGCCTATTAGGTTGACCTCTATGAAATTTCTTTCTTATAGATCTAGACCAGTCAAATATTGATAATTTCGCATGGTTCGGCCTAATCCATTTCCATGCCTCTGGGCCAGTGGAGAGAGAGTCACCACTGAGTCATCCTGAGCAGCATGTTTTAAAGGGTCTCTGAGAGGTAAACCATTTGTGTTCCTCTTGACCCTCTCTACCTTGCTTACGATTTTAACTGACGGAAGAAATCACCCCAACTTGTGGATTCCGCTGCATGGGGAAAGGACACCAGGCAGCCTTTCTTGCTCCCCTGGCTTTAAGACACACCACCTTGAAATGCAGGGTAATTAATAATGAAACACCTATGTTTCAGTATTAAAGAAAAAATTTTTTTCAGAGCGCTTCTGACGACCCTGAGAGCTGAGAACCATTCCAAACTTTTCGGTCTCAAGAGGCACCTGCCTCCATCTGGATGGATGCCTGGAATGGCGTTTTACTCCACCTCCCGCGTGGCCAGCAGTCCTGGGAGCTGGGGTGAGGGAGGAGGTGGGCAGGAGCTAGCTTGCCGGCTCTCCATAACCTTTCAGCCACCCTGGTGCTGGGCGAGCCGTACTGTGGGCTTTCGACTGAATGCACTCCGGTCCCGCATTCATTACACCATTGTCAGCATGTGTCTGGGGCTGCCTCCGGGTGTGTGTGTTTCTTTTTGTGTCTGCGTGTCAGCGTCAGGCTGTGTGTGTCTGTTTACGTCGGCCTGTCTGGGCTGCTCAGTGCGACAAGGAGCTGGGCGGGGGGTTGGTAGGAGGGAGGGCATTTCAAAGCCCCAGACCTAGCCCCTCGGGGATCTCAGGAGATTTATATAGATGTGTGTATATACGTACACGCACGCGCACACACATGTATATGTCGTGTGTGTGTGTGTGTGTGGTTTTCTCAGTGATGCTCATTGTGTGGTGCTGCCCGAGAGGGTCTGACCAGGTGTGGTGTGAGCTAGGCTGGGTGAGCCCCATCTGCCGGGGGCCCCCACACTTGCCCGCCCGCCCGCCCCGCCGTCCGTGGGGAGCCTGTCCCTTCGCAGCTCACGGTCTCCTCTCTAATTTATTAGCTGGGAAGGAGGAGAAAATGAAACGTTGCCTGAAGACAATGGCCGAGACAGCGGGTCCCACCCCGCACAGCCACCAGCAGCACCTCTCCCCTCAGCCCTGTCTCTTCTGCAGTGAGGATCTGTGCGCGACACTGCTCCGTCGCTCAGTGGGCAGTGCGGAATGAAAAGATCGCCCAAACCCGTCTACACAAAAACGTGTCTGGCCGTGGACACGCAGGGTTAGGACTGTCGAAGGTGGAGGTTCGAGCCAGACGTTGCTGACCACTGGCCCCGCATCCACTCTGGGGCCCCCACCTCGGAGTCCTGGGACTTCTCCCCAGCTGCCAGCCGGCTGGGGGAGGGGAGGGGGGCCCAAGCAGCTGCAGGGGCTGTGTTAGTAAACACTTTCCTGGGTTCCCATTTTCTTCATTCCTCCCCACCCTTCTCCTCTCCCTATGCCCCGTTACACCCCCGCACCCACCCACCCCAGCATCCCCTTTTCTGTGGCCTGCACAATGAGCTCATTGTCCTGGGTGTGATTTGAATAAGGGATCGGCGGGCCTGTTCCCAGCATTGTCCGAGGGGCTGGGAAAAACCCCAGCGCAGGCAGGAGGACCAGGCCAGACAGAGACAGATGCCTAAATTAGCAACAAAGCTTTGTGCACGTTCCCCGGACAAGGGCTCGCCTTGTTTGCGTGGACTCGAGGGTGTGGAGCTGGCCGGCTGCTCGCATGTCTCCCCATGTTAATTAGTTTTGCATGCATGTCTGAGAAGGTGCCGGGGGAGATGTGTTTGCCTTTCCCCGGGAGGGGGACCGGTTTGTGGCTGCGGGGCTGAGCGAGGCTGGGCCTACCTGGGGAGCCCAGGCTCCGAGGCTGGGTGGGAGTCCTGGCTTCCTCATCCTGCTTTTCTCTCTCTCTGCCCTTTGCAGGGGGAGAAATGGGGGGCAGCTGGCTTTGCTCCCTGTACCCCCTCCCTTCTTCCCCCACTACTTCTGAAAGTTGGTTAGCTCTGACTACAGGGAACTCACTGGCTTCCACCCAGACCCAGGCCAGTGCCTGTCCATCTGGCAGTCTGTCTCTCGTGACACAGGGCCCCCCGGGACGGGCAGCAGAAGCGGCCAGTCTGGGCTCTTCTCCGTCCCCGAGCCAGATGGCCAGTCTGCTTATCGCATTACGGCCTCCCTTGGCCCCAGACCCCTGCCGCCCACATTTGGGCCGGGATCTTATTTGGGATACAAGGGAGAAGCCCTCTTTCAGGCGCCAAACAGGAGAGGTGTCTGGTAGACAGGCACGGGGCACGTCCTTGCCTCTGGCTGGCTTTGTGGCCTCGGGCGGGCCAGTTCTCCCCCGCACCCTAAATCTCAGTGTTCTCACTGGCCAAATGAGTGAGTCGAACTCAGGAATCTCTCGGTTCCTTCTAGCTCAGAAAGTCTATGACAGTGATCATTGCAAAGCTGTGTTAATGTCACCCTGGTTTAGCACAAGGACAGGAACGGGCCCGGGACTGGTGCATTCTGGCCCAGGATGAAGAAGGGTACAGTGGGATTTCCTTTCCCATGACACTGGAGTGTGGGCCTCTGTGTTTGGAGTGGGTAAGGGATTGGGAGCTGGCAGAGTGTCTCTGCGCAGGCCTCACAGACCCCCTGTTAGCAACCCAAGCCCTTCTCCTCCCGCCCCTGCCTGGCAGAAGGGAGCTTGGCAGTGGCAGCAAAGGAGAAGCTGGAGTGAGAGCAGCTGCTGGCCAGGGCCCTGGGTGTGTCCTGGTCGCCCCCTACAGGCCCTGGCATGGGGGACGGGGCTGAGAAGGGGCTGGGTGCCTGCTGAACTGAGCCTTCAGACCGCTTTCTGGATCCTGCCTTCAGATCTCCAGCTCTCTGCAGTAATGCTGGCAGGTGCAGGGGGACATGGAGCATGGCCCCTCTTGTCCAGGTGCAGGGGACTGTAATTGAAATGACAAGCCTGTGGTCCTCACAGTCTAGACAGCCCCGTGCCAAAACCTCCAGTTCCTTCCTGTGGGGTCTTTATCATGGACGGACCCATCCCATCTCATTTCTTACAGATCTGGTGACAGCATGCATACAGAAGGGAACCTCTTTTCCTGTGTTTGTGATTTAAATGGCTCAGGATGACTTTGGTTCAGGAAATACTGGGGTCTTAAGGGAAAAGCTTTGAATGTCCCTATTCCTCCTCTCGTCCTTTGCCAGCCTCCTCATCTCTGGCACTCCGCCCCCTCTGGTGTGTGGGAGGTGGGATGCCCCTCACTCTGCAGTCCGACAGCTGGCCAGAGGGTCCCACAGGGAGCCTCTGGGATTACCCTTGGTAGCGCCCAGTCCAGGCAGGGAGGCCCTGGGCCTGCCTTCCAGCGCTCACCGTCCTTCCCTCACATGAGGTTCCAGACACCCGCCTGCACCCTTACCGTTGCTGCTGCTCCCCCCCCCACCTCTGCTGCTGCTCCCCCCCCCACCTCTCATCCCCTCCCCACCCAGCCTCAGCCTGGGCTGCTCCAAGCTCCAGCTGGGTATCTCTGGGTGGGGGGGGGTGAGGGGTTCGCACGAGCTCAGTGAGGAAGGGTACAGGGATTAGAGCTCATGGCAGGAACAGAGAATAGGGCCCACAGTAGGAGTGGGGGAGAGAGGGCAGGGAGGGCCCTGGGAGGCTGCCCGCTGCCCTCCCTGCCCCTCCCCTCCTGGTTTTAGCTGCCTCAGCTGTAGCCTTGAGCTCCTTAATCTGGTGATCAGCGTGGTGGTGGGGGGCGGGCTGGCAGGGGCTTTAGCAGGTGACAGGGGATCCTGGGAGTCGCACTCCGCTAACCGAGCGTCACGCAAAGCCAGGGAATCACATTCCAAGCGCGGCTCCCCGTCCTGAGGCTGGACCCCGCATGAGTGGTGCCTAGTGGAGGGCCGGTGCACAGGCCTCACACGCAGCCAGTGCCACCTTCTGCTTTGTTCCTCAGGAAGAAGAAACTCCCAAGACAGGCTCCTCCGCCATGTCTGCCTGGCTAGGGTCTTAACTGTCCCCACCCTTTCCCCAGCCTCCTAGTCCTCTGGCTCCCTTTTCCAGGTGGAAATAGAAATCTGCAGCTGGTAGGGATTCCTTCCTCCGGCAGCCTGTCAGGGCTGGTCAGAAGAGAGGGATTTAGTCTGGAACGAATCAAATAGGCTGGACAGTGTGCCTTCCTGGCTCACCAGCTTTGACAGAGCAGCCCTGAGAGAGCCAGGGGAGAAAGGAAATGGAGGCAGGGATGCCGAGCACAAACCCACGTGGTTTGGAAGCTTCGGGTGCACCAGGCCAGGGTGGCCCCAGCCTGAGACTTGAGCTGGAGAGGGAGGACAGGGAAGAAGATGCTGTGGGCCGAGGCCCAGATCTGAGCTCTGCTCCTGGCATCCCTGAGCAGCAGGGCCCCCCCGACTCTCAGAGTCTCTCAACCCTCATCTGTAAAATGGGAGGAATGATCCCTAGCTCAGAGCTGCTGTGAGGAGTGTTAAGTACATGGGAAACACCGAATAGGGTTCATTTTCCTTCTCCCTCTTCCCTGTTAGGAATGGGGCAGGTATGAAGGCGTTGCGCTTCTCAAGGTCAGTTAATACGGCTAGGTTTTGAGGGATGAGGACAGCGACGATATGCGGAATATTTAACCCTGGGCACCAGCCAGTCGCCGTGGCAGCAGGCCCGAATCATCAGCCCCGGGGAGGGCACAGCTGGGCCGGAATAAGTTCATTTGTCTTTGTGTCTTTCTGTCCTGTCACGTGTCTGTTCATCGGCAATGCACGCGGCCTTCCCTCGAGGGCAGCTCCTGACCAGGCTGGAGGATGGGTCCCCGGGTCTCCTTTGCATTCGGAGCAGCTCAGGTCGGCCTGGCGCGGGGCCCGGGAACCCCACCTGGCAGAGGACCCAACACCACAGGGCAGTGAGCCGAGGTCCTTCCCAGCTTCAGGCCCTTGCCTGATTGGGTGAAATCCTTGCCTTTGAGGGCCCAGGTGGCCTGGCAGACTGACGAGGGCCTAGGAGGATGCAGCTCTGCTCCCCTGGAAGTCAGAGACTTGGACCCCAGCCCATGTTCCTGCTGAGTATGAATAGCCTTGGGTGTGCTGGGCCTGGACAAGGAGCGTTGGATAGAATGGCTTCGAAGGTGCCTTTTAGCTGTGACATTTTACAATCTGGAAGTTGGTCCTACTTTTTCTCCTCTGTTAGCTGCCAGCGGTCTGTGGGCCTAGCCCCCTGGCTCCCAGGAAACACAGCTCCTATGGTTCCCTTCAAGATCCCTGGGATGCAGGGACACACCCTTACCCAGAGGCTACCAACATGAAAACCCAACTCTGTGCTGGCAAGTGACATGAAGCTGGGTGGGGACCTGCCCTGGAGCAAGACTTAGGCCCGAGAGCACATCTGAGCGGAGTCTGTTCCCAGCCTCTGATCTGGACCCTTCTTGGCTGTTTCTCTTTCCTCTGACACGCGTTTACCCTGGTGGCTCTGTTTGTCACCGGCTGGCCCTCAGAGTGGTTTTGTAGTATCCTCCTTGGGGCTCACCCCACCCTACTCCCCTGGGCCAGGGCCTTTAGTCTCTATGTTCTAAGCCCCCAAAAGCAAAGCTTGGGGGAGAGGCTACTTGTCAGAGCCCGGCCCCTCCCCCCAGCACACCCGGCCTGGGGGCCGTGCCATGGTGTGGGCATAAGTGTGGGCCATGGAATCAGGTGGCTGTGGGCCCAGGGCCTTTTATGGCCAGTGTGACCTGGGGCCAGCTCTTTACCTCTCTGAGCCTCTTTCCTTATTTCTAAAATGAGAATAACCACCCTTTTTCATCAAGTTGCAGCGAGGCCTAGAGATAATATAGGTAAAACACCTTGAAATTATAGGGTTACTCTTTTACCTCCCAGTGCCAGCTGAACCCGGGGGTTCCAGAGGCCACAGACATAACCCGTTGTCTTTCCTGACCTCTTGTCTTTGAGTTTCAGGTGTGCTGGGCTAGGAGGTTCCAGAACAATCTCAGGGGAGCTCCTTCCCTAGCCCCAGGGAGCAGAAATACCTACTTCCAGCCCTAATAATACCTGAATGAGATTTATAGGACACCTTCCTCCCCAGAGTGCAAAGCTCCTTCTCACTTGTTATTCTCTTATCTTTAGACCGCCCGTGAAGTGTGATGGGATAGCCTCTTTTCAGCATCTCTGAAGATGGAGACAGAGAGGAGCTGTGGGTCTTGCCAAGGTCACAGGATTGGAGTCCAGAGCCACATCACTCCAGGACTTGGGAGGTCATCAGCGGGGGAAAAGCCAAGCAGAAGGGGAAGGTGCAGGAGCCGCCATCCCAAGGCAGCAGCAGTCGGGGGCCCGGATGGATGAGGCGGCCGTGGGCAGAGATGCAAGCTCCGCTCCCATCCCTGCTCATCTGGGACTTGGCAAAGGACCTGAGGAGACATACTCCGACCATCCCGCAGGGAGGGGCCTTGGCCTTTGGCCTGTGGGCCCTCGTCTCTGCTCTGGTCACACCGTGTGCCTGTTTGGGTCTGAGGGCCTCTGCCCAAGCCTCCAGCAGACGGCCGCTCTCCTCCATCCCTATTTCCACCCCGGAGGGGCAAGGGCAGCATGCTGGGAGGTTGCCAAAGCCCGGGGCTCCAGCCTTCTAGGAGTTAACGACTCCCTCTCCCCAGCTGTCCTCCCCTTGGTGCTCCTCTTCCTCCCTCCTCCTGCTCACAGCAGGCAGGGCCTGGACCTGGGAGCCATGGCCGCTGTGCTGTTGCCACGGGAGCCGGGAGGCAGACCTGAGCTATGCAGGGGAAAGGCCCGGCCTGTCAAAGTGTCTGAGATGAACCGCCGCCGTCCCTGTGCAGCTGGGCTCAGACGTGTCTCGGCTCTTGTTCTGTGCCTAAGAATGGCAAAGCCCAGTGAGGTTCAAGGGCAAACTCGCTATTCATTAGTCAGGAGTTCTTGACGTTCCGTCTCTCCCAGGGATGGGATCCCCCACTCCTCTTTCTCTCCCTCCTGTAACACATTCCTGGGTGCCTTTGGTGAGGACTACACCCTCTGCCTCTGCCCAACCCCTTCTCCAGAGGCCCCTAAATAAACTCCCCCCAGGAAGACCAGGCAGGGCAGAGACAGTGGGCACAGGAAACCATTCGGGCAGTACTCTAGCCATGCTGGCCTGCCCTCACCCCCCAGCACCCTTGTGGGCCCCATTCCCCTCTGACTCAGGGTACCCCTGGGCCACCGGCTCGCACAGGCCCGGACAGGAGGAAGCCACTGGCTGCTGCCCTGGGAACCTTAGTTGCCTGTGTAGCCTGAATTTTACAGCTGTCTCTTTTGGTGCCTTTCTCTACCATCACGTGTCTGTTTTAAGACACTCAAACACTGTTGATGAGAGAATGTAAATCGTACAGTATATTCTGTAATGTGGCTATATCAGAATGTAAAAGACATACAGACTTAGTCACAAACTACACTGCTAGGAATTTACTCTATGGTTCTATATGTAAAAGTTTCCCAAAAAATGTACACAGGGATGTTTGTTAGAGCATTTTCTTTTTAAGAATGTAAGAACGTGGAAATGAACCTATGGTCCAGTCATACGGTGGAATATTATACAGCTCCGAAAAGCACTGTGGTAGGTCTCTGTGTGATGATACGGAAGGTTGGCCAGTATATACTAATGCATGAAGAGAATAAATTGCAGAGCAGGCCACAGAGTATGATTTTATTTACATGTATTTAAAGGTGGCTCAGTGGGTTAGGCCTCTGCCTTTGGCTCAGGTCATGATCCCAGGGTTCTGGGATCGAGCCCTATGACGGGGCTCCCTGCTCATTGGGGAGCCTGCTTCCCCCTCTCTCTCTGCCTGTCTCTCTGCCTACTTGTGATCTCTATCTCTGTCAAATAAATAAATAAAATCTTAAAAAAAAAAAAAGTCCTAAGTATGCTTGTATCTGAAGAGTTTCTGGAAGCTCTTCCAGAGTTGGAAGATGGACAGATGCCTTCTTCTGTACTGTTACTTGTTCCTTCCATGCCTATGGAATGCTTTCATTGAAAAATTTAAAGACACTATTTAATATAATGGGCTTACCTTCTTTTTTTGGGGGGGGGGTGCTTAACTTGTGTTAACCAACTTAGGGTAAGAACTGGTGGTGTTGCAGGAAAAAAAAAATCCCAGAAACCTTGGCATTGGCCGTTTGCAGGCCTAAGAAGCACACATCGTCGTTATCACGTCTACTGCGGTTAATTAAAAGCTTTACTAAGTGCCAGGCTTAGTATCTCTGGGTCTTGCCTCGGTAGCTATCATTCCAATTTGACCATGTGGAAGAGTAGTTGACTGGTTGGTCCGAGCTCCTCAGCAGGGAGGGGGTGGGGGGTTGTGCCCCGTTTTCCTGGGAGCAGACCTTACCCCTCTGCCTTCCAGAGCTGCCTTTTTGGGAGAAGACCTTGGAAGCCCCAGCCTAGCTATCTCCTCCCCCACACCCCAGCCAGTCCAGTTGTGGGACTGGGCTGGGCCCCATTGTTGCGGAGGGGCTGCCTCTGCTTTCTGGTAGGGGTATCATCAAGCTGGGGGGCTGGTCAGGCTGGGGCCAGCAGAGGGGGGAAGGAAGGGGCTGTGAAAGGCCTAATTTGCATAAGCAGCATGTTTCATGAGAGAGACATCATCGTCAGAAGGTGCCCAGTGCCAATCGCCTCCTCTATTTGCTTCGCCCCTGACCTTCCCCCCAAAAAGGAAGTGGACCAGCAAATGTCTCAGAGGAGGCAGCACGGGGTGGGCTACACCCACTGGAGACTGGAGCCACCTGGGCTTCCCTCAGCCCTCATCCCCCTGCCGTGGCTTGAGAGGGGCAGGGAAAGGATTGCGCTGACCCAGATTGCGCAGCTGCTTGGGGACCCCTGGGACCTGGGTGGTAGCAATGGTCACCTGAACCATACATGGGGCCAGCGGAGACAGGAGGAAAGATGCATTACGAATGACCGACCACATGAGGAGTGGGGACTCCTTGTAACTCGTTGGCTGTCAGTATTATTGGCACATTCATTTTAGGGGTGAGGATGGTGAGGCACAGAAAAGCTAAGTCACAGGTCCCAAGCCACACACACAGTGCCAGGGCTGAGGTTCCAAACCAAGTCTCTTTGACTCTCGGGTCTGTACCCCTAACCCCATGGCGGTCCTGTTTGGCTGGGCCACATAAAGGAGGTCCCCAAAGCTGCAAGGTCTCCTTGCCAATCCCCAGGCACAGAGACATTCACCCTTCTTCTGCAAGGTCATCACAAATGGTCCTTTGCCTGAGGTCCTAACCCAGTTTCACCTAATGCCATCTATCTCCTGCAGGGTGCTCAGCCCTGGCCTGGACAGTGGAGTGGGGAATGGGGGAGGGGACTATAGAGCCTTTCACAGTTGGGGCTTTTGCCTTGTCTGGTAGTATAGCCTCTCCTCCGGGGCTGTCCAAGGGCAGTAGGGTTGTCCAGATGGGCTTTCCTGGAGGTGGTGGTCTGGAGGCAAAGATGCTGCCCCAGCTGGTCAAGACAAGCCCAGCTGAGCACTGGAGAGCTGGGGCGGAGTCCTGGGGAAGGTCCAGGGTCTCCACCTGGTGGAAGTGGGAGTGGGGGGAAGTCTGAGGGTTAATTAGATGCGACAGCCTCCCAGTCCCGGGGTTGCGGGTCATCTCTTACTCCATCCTCCCACTCCTAGAGTGCTTCTGCTTCTTCCTTGACTGGAAGGGGCCTAGCAGGGACACGAGGACACTCCCAGGCTCGCCCCAAGCCCAGTGGGTCCCCCCTGGGTGCTCCTGAGGGAAAATTCTGGAAGAGGCCTCTTACTATCCTGTGGACCCCCTGAGTCTGTCTTCCCAGCCCACAATGAATGAGGTTTCTTTGCAATATCCCTGTCTCTGGTCAGTTTTTCTGGGAGGACATGAATGAGGAAAGTATGACTTAGCCACTAGCAAAGAAAATGTATGGTGTGTGGGGATGTGGAGGGGACCTGGTGTAGACGAAGGTCTTGGAAAGTCTGTCTCCCTGACCCGGGCTAGGGTCCTTTGGGGAAGAGAATGAAGGCTGCTACCTGGTCCAGGACCTGCCTCTAGCCTTGAGGGTGGCTCTCAGAGGCACTGCTAGGTTCCAGAGAGTGAGGCCGAGTAAGGCGGCCCATGGGTGCAGCGGTGGGTGTAGCCAGGATGCCCCCACGAACGCCCGTTCACATGTCAGGCACATAACCACTGCCCACACTGCCTCCCTGAGGGTCCCGCGGGCCACCGGCCTCGCCCTGCCTCACGACGCCAGCGAAACGTCTCTCACGGGCCCCACGGCAGCCGGCGCGGCGGGGTGTGCACCACTGGCCGGCAGGCGGCGCTCCCCGGGGTGCCCGGCTCCCCCCACGGACTGAGCTCCGCCGGGCAGCAGGCTCCGGCCTCAGGGCCCCGGGAGGAGCCAGGACCCCGGGCGGGAGGGAGAGGACTGAGGGGCGCGCGCGGCACAAAGAGCTTTTTATTTAAATTTGTTTAGAGTTTCGCGAATTTGCATGAAAAATGTGTGAGAAAAGCCAGCTCCGGTGACCTCATCCGCACCTGCCATTAACGTTCAATTAGCGGCTGAATAGCGGCCGCCGACGCGACGTGCAGAGAATCCGGCCAGCCCCGCGCCGCCACGGCTGCGGCCCGGGCCCACAGTGGGGTGGGAGTGGGAGGGGGGTGCGTAGGGCCCCGGCCCACTGCTCCCGGCTGGAGACCCAGAGGCCTCCTCCGCACCCCGACTCTCCCAGGGGACGCGGGGACACCAGGGTCCTGGGCTCCAAGGCACTTTGGAGCGCGCCGGGCCCGCGGGCTCCTGGGGATGCCAGGCTCCCATCCGGCGGCGAGGGGGACGGGCTCGCCCCCTCCCCGGGACGTGAGGTGAACCGCTGAGCCCCCGTCCTAGCTCAGATGGGTTCCCTCGCCACCTTCCGGACGAAGTGTCAAGTACAAGTTCAAGTTCAGGGCCCGGCCCGGGGCGGGAGGGGCTCCGAGCCTTCCCCGGCTGCCTTTGTTCTTCAGGATAATCGCTCCCAAGTCCCCTCCGGGCGGGGCCCGGCAGACGCCCCCGCCCCGCCCCACCGCGCCCCGCGGGAGCCGCCTCCTCCCGCCCGCGCGGCGCCTGTCCCCTGGTCCCGGCGCCCCCGCTCGGGGCCACCGTAGGGTCTGGGGGCTCGGGGCGGGGGGAGGCGCGAGCCGCGTCCGTGGGAGCCTCCCCAGCCCCGCAGTCCCAGCAGCAAAGCAAGCTTGGTCGGACGGACGCTCGCGCTGAGGTAAGAACCCTTGGCGGGGTGCGCCTGCACCCCTCGTGCCCCGCCCCCCGCCCGGACTGTGCGGCCCGGAGGAGCGGCCCGGAGGGCGGGGTGCTGCAACGTGGCGGGGAGACTGGGCAGCCCCACTGGGCCTCCGGGGGGCGCGCTGCCGCTCCAGGGCTCTGGTTGGGGGTCACTAGGCCCGGGGCGGGGGGCAGGGCACAGAGCAAGGGCGCCCTGTGACGGCCTGGTGAGGTCGCCGGCCTTTCCCAAGAGCCTCTAGCTCATCCACCGCCCGTTAGCCTCTTGGGCTCCGCTTGGTGCGCTGCTAGATCTGGCTCTTCCTCGCCTCCTCAGATTCTGGCTGGAGGAGCCCCCAGTTAGAATCTAGCTCCCCAGGCCTTGAGGCTCCTCCTGGAGAACTGGAGTGGGGCTGGGGGGGGGGGAGAGAGAGAGAGAGAGAGAGAGAGAGAGAGAGTCGCTCAGCTGTGGGCACTCCTCGCCCCCATCTCTGGCACCAAAATTAAGGCCCTGGACCAAACGGTGTCAGCTGGGGTGAAGGTGGGCGGGCTGTGATTTAGTGGCAGTGCAAAGGGCCCTAGCAGGCGCTTGTCTCTGAGCATAAGACCTCTTTCTGTTCTGTGTGCCTAGCTCCTGAATTCTGTGTGGGGCTGGTGTCAGCCTGTACCCCACCCAACCAAGACACTGCCAGTCTGAGCCACACACAGAGCTGCTTTTGAGTGGTCCAGACCCTGTCCTGCATTACCTGCCTTCCACTCTCAGTGCTCACTCAGAGGTCCTGTATGTCCTTGTGCTTTATTTTACACACAGTTCTAACATCCCCCATATTTGGTTTCTAAATTGACAGCCAATTAGAAATAGCAAATTAAAAAGGGGGAGATGGCCTTTTCCTTGAAGCCACATTGCTCCTCTCTGTGCTCCTTCCCATCTTGTGTAGTCTCCAGATTTCTCACCTGTGGGATTTTACTCATGCTAAAGTTTCTGCCTCCAAGAGTACAAGGACCTCCTTCTCCAGGAGGTCTGCCCAGATTTCCCCCACATCGCTTCCCCTCCTAGCACCTTCAGCCACACTGCCAAGTGCTTAGTAGGCACTCAAGAAATGAAATATTCTGAATTAATAAAAAATCAAACACACATAAATTTGAAAAGCACTGAAGATTGAGATTTTTTAAAAAACATTAGCTCAAACTGAGATACCATCTCCCAGGGGACTCTTCCCCTCTGTTCCATTACCTAAGAGATCACATTCATAGGCAAAAACCAGCAGGGAGAGGCTGGTCCCTTGTACTCTTGTTATTTGGAAAAAAAATTTAAAAAAAAAGACAAATTCTATGGAAGTTGCTTTAAAATTTAAAAAAGAAGAAATGTCAGAAGAGAACCCCTCCACTTCCGTAAGGCTTCTCTGTCCATTTGGCTGGGTCCCGAGGGCCTGGAGGGGCTGGTGTTTTAGGCACTGCTTCAAACCTTGTGCCCTCCTGCAAGGCCTCAGCGGGGCCACCAGGAAGTTGACTAAAATTGGAGACTGTGACCTACCTAGTGTATGTCTTCACGCTCCCAAGGATTCATCACTGACAGGCTGATGTCAGACGAGCCTGGGAAGATGTTTACATCCTTTTTAAAAAGGGAAACTGAAACATTTTTCTGCAAAACCATTCGCAAACGCTCCTCTTCCCCGAGGGAACTTCTGGCCTGAGTTCCTCTGATTCTCCCTGGGTTATTGTGTCATTTTGGACAAATGCTGTTTTTCCTTCTACCAGCCGAGGTTCCCAACTCGTGGAACCGGGTAGAATGAGAAAATGTAAGGCAGCAGTTTGTAAAGGGCAGTGAATTAAATTCTGCTAAATACTACCACGTATGTCGTAGACGGAGGGGAGGGCATATTTTATTATTAATATACAATGGCTCAGTCATCCCAGCTAAAGGAGATGGGTCTTGTTATTGGCCCCCTTTTACAGAAGGGGAAACTAAGGTGTGAAGGCATTAGGTAAATTGCCTTCGGTGCCAAACCTAGAAAAGAGGTCCCTGTGCCTTTGACTTAGACTCAGTGTGCGTGGCTAAACTACCAACATTCTATCTTTGTTCCTAAGCTGGTTGCGGAAAATTCCCCCCAAATCACAGTCCACAGGGATTCTCCTGCTCTCCTGGTCACCCAGAGGCAGAAAGAAGTAGGGGTGTTGGTGGTGAAAAGGATTTGGAGTGTCGTGTTCAATGCCTGACTCTCTCCCTTACGAACTGGTTGACTTTTGCTAAATCTCCATTTCCTCATCTGTAAAATGGGCTTGCAAATGGATCTCATGAGCTCTTTGTGAGGAAAAAGGAAGGTATTGTGCTCCGGGCCATGCCTGGGATGCTGTCAATGTATCCACAAATGAGAGCTATTATTATTTTAACAGAAACACCTTTAAATGACAAGGTCCTCCTCCCTCAGAAAAGAAAAAACTGACACCAGTTGGTCTCCTCGTGCTTTAACCAACAGCCAAGGAGGGACCTGGACTGTGGAAAGACAGTCAGCTCCTTTCTGGAGGCAGATCACCGAGCCCCCAGGAGGTCCCATGGATGCCTCAATGTCTTTGAAGGTGATGAATTAAATACAGACCCTTGCAATCTTGTCTCTTGGAGCCTAAGCACTTAGAGGTGTGTGTGTTTGTTGTGTAGAGGGAAAACATTAATAGTTCTGGGCAGTACTCTATCTCCCTCAAAGCAGGATCCCTCTTGGTGGGGATGGATCGTCTCCCTCTCTCTTCCTCCTTAAAGCCAAGGGCACAGGTTTTCATGCCGCTGTCTCATCTCTGGGTGGAATTGAGGAAAGAGAAAGGGGGAGACACTGCTTCCACTTCCTTCCATATCAGAAAATAAGCAAAGCACTGGCACAAAGAGATTCCTCAGACAAAGTGTTCATCAAGCAGGCAATACACAGGCGTCCTGCCTGCCCTCCTCTATCCCATTCCTGGGGTGCTGGCACTGGTGCAGGGACAGAAATGGTGACAGTCTGCGGAGGAAAACTGAGAAGACTTGCATCCAGGGGTCTGGGCACCCCATAGGAAGAGCCACCCTGTGCCAGGCATGCTTCTAAGTGCTTTACGCGCCTGAGCCCAGTTAATTCCGCCAGCACCCTGGGAGAAAGGGGCCGCTAATAATCTCTGTTTCAATGATGAGGAAACTGAGGCACAGAGAGACTGAGTAAAGTGGCCTGAGGCCACCTGGGTAGTAAATGGCAGATCTGGGTCAGATTTGAGCCGAGGGAGCCTGGTTCCACGGTCAGTATGCCTAACTCTCCTACCCACCCGCTTATCAAAGGACCACATTTCAGAAAGAGATGTGCACCTTTCTCGGAGTGAAACCAAGTGCCCCCCCCCCCCGCCGTGCCCTTCGAAGTCTCCAAGAGTCTCCCTGTGCTGCTTTCCCTCACGCTTCTTGGAGCCCCGGGTTAGAGATGTTAGGAGCCTTCTTTACAATCCTCCTCCCTTGGGCAGATGAGGAAACTGAAGAGGGCAGGATCCCCCCAGTCACTGAAGTGGGTATCAAAACTGTGGTTTTTTTGGCGGAGCGGGGCTGCATGTCCGGGACTTGGGGCAAAGAACTGCTTCCCTTACTGGAGACTCTTCAAGGGTCCTGGGCCAGAGGAACCTCAGTCCTTCCTTCACAAACCCAGAGACAGCATCAGAGTTGATCAGCGAATGGTGGGCTTTCTCTCAGTGTCCCCCACGCAGGCTCCATCTTGAGGGCTGCCTTTGTCCTCCTCCAGAGAGGGGCTCCCTGCGATGAGGAAGAAGCTGGGGGTGGGGGGAGGACAACCACACGCGCCACACTCAAAGGTCAAGGAGTCTGTCTTCCACCCTGAAGCTTCCTGGTCAGAACCAGTAGAGCCCACTTTACCTGTCACAGGTCTGGGGAGGAGGAGGCCAGCTTCATGAGCTATTCCTGGTTCTTCCAGGACGTAGAGATACTCTCAACAACCAACTGAAGTAAATGTTAAGGCGTTTGTGACATAATAGCCAGAGTAACAAAAATCCTTTAACCAGATACGGCTTGGCATGGGTCAAGGGGTTGTGTATGGGGCGGGGGGGCCGAGTCTGAGGCCGGAATTAGGACACCCTAAGGAACCAGCTCCACCCAGTCCTCCTGGCCTGACTCACTAGACCGCTTTGGTCCCTTGGTCAGTGGGACTTCGCAAGAGCGACCTTCATGAATCAGAAGCTGGGGACGCCCGTGGGGGCGGGGGGGGGGGGCAAATGCATTTGCCCAAACGGTTTTCCTGGAAAGAACAAAACAGACTTTCGGCTGGTGGAAGCCGACACCAGGAGTCCAGGGCCAAAGACTACATCTGGGCTTATCGGCTTCCCCAGGAATCTTGTTCGTTACATCCTTACGATTTCTTCTCCGTCCGTAAGGTGAAGAAAATCAGTCTTGGAGTTTAGTCCTGATGGCCCTGCTCCTGACCCCACCGGCGCCTTTTGGCCGTGCCTTCAAGGTTTTGGGAATAGAAAATATAAAAGCTCTGTTGCGACGCGTCGTCCCCAGCGCCCCGGCCGCACCCCGCCCCCGCCTTCCCTGCGCGAGCGTCGTTCACTTTCTGCCTAAATTCGGAGGCGCCCGCGGCGGCAGCCATCTTGCGGCGGGGACGGGAGAGGCCGCGCGGGGTCGCTCCCAGGCCCGGCTCGCGGTTCGCCTCCAGCGCCCGGCGGCCCCGGCTCGGCGCCTTTCGGGCGCAGGGGTGGGCACGGCCCCGTCCCGCGCGCCTCGACCGCCCCGCGACTTCCACCCGAGGCCGTCGTGCGGGGACGCTGGTGGCATGGGCGTTCGCCCGGCAGCGCCGCGGCGCCCGGGAGGGGGTCTCGGGCCCTCCGCGGCCACAGCGGGTGGGTCCCGCCGTCCCCGGTGTCCCCTCGAAGCAGGGCACGCAGGCTCTCGCCCGAGAGAACGCTTCCCCCTCACACCCGAACTCAGCTCCTGGCAGGAGACAAGAGGGGAAGCCTTGCCTGTCTTGCGAGCCCTTTCCACGGGGCGCGGCCGCCCGGGCGTCCGGCCTGGGTCGGCCCGGCTGGCGGCGGTCCCTGGCGGCGCGGGCACTGGGCTGACCTCGCCCGCTTCCCCGCCCAGCTGTTGGGGTTACCGCTTTCGGTGTCCGCTCTCGCGCCTGGGGTCGGATGTCCCCGGGAATCGGGATTATTCTATGTGCAATTTATTCGAACCCTAAGGTTCCAAGAAAAAAATCGATAATGAACGTTCGTATCTACAACTTCCTGGTCAGCCTGATCGAGTACGAAAGTCCTCGGGTTCTTCGTGGTGGAAAAGGGGAAAAAAAAAACAAAACAACTGTCTCGTGATGGGTCGTATCAGGTCCCTGTCCCTTGCTTACGGTCATTCCGAAAGAATTTTCTTGCCGGGGCGAGGTGTGTATTGGGGGGAAGCCCACTTGTTTGCAACACAGATTTCTCCTAATTCTGTGGACTGGAGAGAAAGGATTTTGGTCGGTTCCTCCCAAAGATTAAAAAAAAAAAAAAAAAAAAAGCAATCCGTATAGGCCCCGGGGATCAGGCCGAGAGTGCGCACCCCACGAGGGGCTCAGACCGTCCAACCTTACAAACACGAAGCACCCTCGAAGCTGCTGGGGAGCAGGGAGAGGATGTCGGACCCAGGTTGTCCCGCTGGGCGGGGAGGGAAACTCTAACGCGTTCTTAGTGCCGAGGACCCGGTACTTGGCCCCCCAGGGCCCGGGCGCCAGCTGCACTCTCTGCGAGCGCCCAGCCGAGGCCGCCGGTCATGGGCAAAAACTGGGAGTTCTTAGGGATTCTGGAGCCACTCCGAGGGCGAGATCGAGTTTGTCCCACGACCTTGGCGCCAGGAAGCCGTGGAAAGAGACAGACCCCAATTTTCTCCCCTTGGAGTTGAAACAAAACCTGAAAGCCCGAGGTTACCCGCACGGCCAGAGGTGGCGCCTCGGCGGCGGGGGCGGCCAGAGCTGCGTGCCCGCGTGGTTCCCAGGCTCGGGTTCTGTTTCTTTCCTAGATGTTGAGTAAGTGACTTAGCTCGTTAGCTAATAGCCTGCTCACGAGCAGCATTTACGCAAACGCCGAACCTGGCCTCACGCTGCGTCCCCGGGTCCGCCAGACCGAAAGTTGCCCGGCTGGGCTTCGGCAGGAGGGACGGAGGGAAATTCTTGGTAATTAGAGGGGAGGTTTTCACGGGACGCCCCTCGGTGAAGTGGCCTTGGCTTCGAATGAGGAACAAAAGGCTAAGGTGCCTGTGCGCCGCGCGCCCTTGGGGCCGGGCGCGGCCCGCATTCACGCCCCTCCCCGCGCCGCGGCGGCCGCGGGCTTTGTGCGCTCGGGCCGCGCGCAGCGCTGCACCTGCCCGGCTTTAAGTACCTTGGCGAGGCGGCGCGGGCGGCTGTTCTAATCGCCATCTCCAAAGTACCTGCTCATGAATAAACACCAGCCCCATTTATCAGGTACTTAGCGCTCATTGTGAAGGGGAAATTGGCCCTTTTCTGAAAGTGTCTATCCTCAGCCCATCTGCACAGTCGTGGCTGCAGAATTTCCCCCACCCTTTAGTCACACACACGCAACACGAGGCTCCTCCAGGCTAAGATAAACTCGCTTTTCTTTCGGTAAATGCGTGATTGAGCCGCCACAATAGACGGAGAGGAGGAGGCCGCTGGGTCAATTGCCCACGTCTCTCGCATTGGAGAGGAAGTCAGCACCGGGAATGCACGGTCTTCGCAAAGCCTTGTCCTGTGTTACCGCTACAGCGCCTGAGGACACATGTGCACAGAACCCCGTGGGTTCCCCCAGACATTGGGCAAAATATTGGAAACCGTTACCTAGTGTGTCTACAGTGTCCGACAACTTTGGCTGAATTGGTCCCAGCTGGCCTCTCTTTCCCAGCCCTTCCCTATCCTCTGCTTCCCTCTCTCCAGTAGGGCTCCACACCTTGGTCTGACCCTTAAGGAGTGGGAACGCAGGGCTGCCCGACTGGGGAAATATAAGAATCCCGGCAACTCAATTTGCAAAACCCCGGGGGCCAATGCAAGGAAAAGTGGGTCCTCTGGCTGGTCCGAATGGTAGCTTCTGGCCCATGCAGCTAAGGTTTCTCTGCCTGGAGGAAGAGACGTGGTGGCCGCCCCACGGAGGGTATAAAAGCGGGTAAACAGGCATAAATGTGTAGATGTCCTCAAAGTCGCACAAGGGAGTTTATAAAGATGTTTGCGTCCAGAGGGTTCGCTTGTCAGAGGACTAACTCATCCATTCCTTCCAACACATGTGCACGGGCTCGCGTTCCCAGGGCTCTGTTCCCTGGGTGGAATTCGCCTGGAAACACAATCGATTTTCTGGACCTGCCTATGGCCACAGGCAGCTCTGAAAATGAAAGTGTTTGCTAACAGTGGAGATTTCACCAACGAACGTTTTAAGATGGCTTTGTCTTCATTCGGCTCTCCCTGTTTCATTCTGAGAAGCCCGGAGCCACTGCCAAGAGCCTGGCTCCGCACCCCAGTGGTCACGGGGTTCAGGAATCCGAAATGTTTAGAAAACCTCTGCGTATGGGGGTTTCCTAGCTCGTGCCCTTCACGTCAAAGGCAGGCAGCCTCTGAAAATCCGGCCTCCAGTCTCTTGCCAATGACTATGTAGGACCCTTGGGGTCTTGCTGTCGTGCCAGCTAGTGTGCCCAGCTCGGTCCGCAGCAGGCCTGCAAAGGGAGACTGGATTCTCCTTGAGCAGCGGGTGGGTGCGCAGGGTCTGAGCGCGAGACCGGGGCATGCCCAGGACACTCTGCGTTGCAGTTCCCCTGGCAGAAATACCGGTGGCCCCAAGGCCCCAGCCCACCCTGGCCTCCACCACCGTGCCGGTCGGTGGCAGGCTTGCTGAGATCCTTCCTGAGCACTGGCAGCGCCATCATGCTGAAGAAAACAAGCTTAGCCTCGCTACAATTCGCCCAAATACAGCCGCTCATTTTTGGAATGTTCTAGAAAACAAAACAAAACAAGATCCCGTTTCTCTTCATGAATAAGGGGGGTTAATTGGTGGGGTGAGCCATTTGCCTGAGGGCCGACACAGGAACTGTGAGGGTGACTTAGGGACGTATATATATACTACATATACTAAAAACGATTTGAAATTCTGAATCTCCAGCCTTTCTGGCTACACATCGGACTGGGGCGGCTCCTGTGTTGGGAGAACTCAGGCATTTCAGCATCTCAGCTCGTGGCCCACCTCCAGCACACACTGGCTCGTTTTGTGGCCATGGAATCCGCGGGGGGCCTCCTTGCCTAAAGTACGCCCAGAGAACGGGCACCAGGCCACGGGCAGTGGGGCATCTCCGGATGGCCGGCTGGAGGGGTTCCCTTCGGCCCTGTAGGGTAGCCAACAGACGTCTTCTTCGGTGCCTCCTCCCCATCTCAGGGTCTAGAGGCTGAGCGTCACTTCCCACAGCTTTTTTTTATTTGGAGAAAATTCTGGAATTCGAATTCGTTGCTTGTGTTGAATGCCTCTATGGTGTGGGTGTGTGCGCTTCCTCAGGAGTGTATGGATTTCAGGGAGGCTGGCTGCGAGGGGCTTTGGGGACCAGGAAGAGAGGGTGCCTGGGCGCCCTCCCCAAACACAGGGACTGGCCCCTGAGGTGTAGCTGGAGCCTGGTGGGACTAATTAGGGCTTCAGCCTTCGGCGGGCACTTGGTTTTCAGTCTTCTTGACCATACCCTTGGTTCAGTCGCTGCTGTCCCTGGGGCCCCAGCCCCACTTCTCCCCAAACCAGGGAGGAGTGGAAATGAGCAGAGCCTGAGCAGGTCAGGGCAGCCCCCTGGCGGGCTCGCTTACCCACAGGGCACAGTCACGATGGAGGCTTGGGCAGACATTGGGGAAACGCTGGGGCCCCGGGGAAGGCCTTCCAGGCTAGACTTGGGTTTTGGTGCTGGGTGAGAGCTGAGCCACAGCCGGGCCCTCTCCACCCAACGTGGCTTATCCTCAAACAGCCCATCCTCCCACATCTCCCCCCACCCCCATTTCACCTTGGTTCTTCCAGACCTGCGGGAGTTTCCTAGTCCCGGAGGACAAGTGGGAGTGCGAGAGGCCACCTGGCCTGGAGCTGGGAAGCCCGGTGGCGGTTTGTGGGTTTCCAACTAGATCAACCCTGAAAACAGAGCTCTGATGAAGCCGGACAAGTTCCAGACAGGGGAAACAGCCATGCGAATGCTTACTTAGGGCCTAGGAAGGAGAGCGGAGGGCTATTTGCTATTTGATCTCACAACTGGGCTTCCGGAGGCCCGTGCTCTCCCACCCCACCTCAGGAGAGTGAGTACTTGTGGCCCTAGGATATTTGCATTTGCAGATACCTTGGTCCCCCTGGAGTGGGTGGGGCGGGATTTGCAGTCCTTCTACCTTCTCACCTTCGGAAACCCCTCTGTTGGTTGAAACAACTCAGCCTATAGGATGGGCCTCCATTAAAGACCCCGCCTTTAGTCCCCCAGCACCCTGCTCTGCCTCCCGGATAGCACTTAAAAGTGTCTGGGTGCCCAAGCCTGGAAGATCTGGATGGGATTCCTTTTCCCCAACTGCAGTGGAAGCTGTTCCCCTATTCTCAGCAACTAGCCACCCTCCAGGGAGGAGGGAATAGTAGCGGCCTTGGCTGACCTTGAGGGTCCCCAAGGGAGGTCTTCTGGGGGTTAGGGGTCCCCACCTTCTCTGCATGGGGTGGGTGGAGAGGTACTTGGCCTTTCTGGGGCTTCTCCTTCATTCTCCATGGTTGCTCAAGGCCCTGCTTCGCCCACAGTATAGAAGGAAATGTCCAGGCCCACTGGCTCAGGTTAGCCAGCTGCCAGTGGGGGACTCAGGGTGCGCCTGCCCTCGCCCCCTGCACACATCCAGGTGGGACGATGGAAGGGGCAGGTGTTCCCAGAAAACATGCAAGGGGCAGTGAGGAGCAAGGGGCAGTGAGGTTGGGCCTTGTGGTTCCCATGCTCTCTTCCCAGTTTACTCTCGCAGTCTCTATTCCAGTCCAGCCTGAGGTTCCCTGACTCCTTCTATAATGGAACGGAGTGCAGACTGGTAGAGGATGTGTGGCAAGGACGGGTCAGGTCTGAGGGTCACAAGCGTTCCTCCAGGCGCTCCTGATCCTGTTCCAGATCCACCGGCAGAGGGAGCCCCAGGCAGGGGAGGAGCGCACATTTGGATGGTTCTCCTGGGTTCTGGGCACCACACTGTGGGGCTCAGATCTGTACCTGACTCCCCCCATGCCTGCTGTGTCCCATACTGGCAAAAATCACAAGACAGAGCCACAGATGGGTGAGGCTCAGGGTGGGTGGGCGGGGTGGCATGGGCCACCTGCTAGGGGACCTGCACAGATGCAGGCCACTAGACTCCTAGACCTGCCCTCCAGTTTGTAATAACACTGGACAAAATCATTGTTGGTAGACTGTGGAGTACGCATGCGCACACACCTACTTGTGTGGAGGCAGGGAGGGGCAGGAGGAGGAGCCGGCGCTCGGCCCCTCCTGGTTTCGGAGCTGGAAGGGGTTTTCTACACCATTTAGTCCAAGCACCTTGTTTTGTTGTTGTTGTTGTTGTTGTTGTTGTTGCTGTTTTAAAGATTTCATTTATTTATTTGACAGACAGAGATCACAAGTAGGCAGAGAGGCAAACAGAGAGAGAGAGAGAGAGAGAGTAGGGGAAGCAGGCTCCCTGTTGAGCAGAGAGCCGGATGCGGGGCTCGATCCCGCATCCCCGGACCCTTAAATCATGACCTGAGCCAAAGGCAGAGGCTTTAACTCACTGAGCCACCCAGGCGCCTCTGTTGTTTGTTTTTTAAGTAGGCTCAGAACTTGAACTCAGGACCCTGAGATCAAGACTTGAGCTGAGCTCAAGAGTCGGGTGCTTAACCAACTGAACCACCCAGGCAACCCCAACACCTCGGGTTTTTTTTTTTTTTTTTTTGTATCCATTTCTCAGAGAGAGAGAGCAAGAGAGCGAGCGCATGCATGGGGAGGCAGAGGGAGAAGAAGAAGCAAACTCCCCACTGAGCAGGAAGCTGGATGGCGAGGCCAGGTGCACCTCGATGATCCCAGGACCCAGAATCACAACTAGACCTGAAGGCAGATACTCAACAGACTGAGCCATCCAGGTGCTGCCCCAAGCACCTCGTTTTAATAGCAGGAAACTGACGCCCAGGTAAGAGAGAGGCTTATCTCGGTCTTGGGATGGAAACAGGGATGACCCAGGCAGTGCTGGGGAAGGCCTGTCCCTTGGCTACCTATTGAGCCTCAGTTTCCTTTGCTGTAAAACACTGAAATTATCCTAGGTGCCTGGCTCTGGGAGCACATCAGAAGGGATATGTGTGTGTGTGTGTGTGTGTGTGTGTGTGTGTTTTCGTGCCCAGGAAGCACATGTGGCCACCTGAGAAGGGCTGTGTGTCTGTGCACGGGCACCTGTGAAAGTGTGCGGAGGCCTGTGTGTGTTCCCCCGAAGAGGGGTACTTGTGCTTACACATTGTGTGGAGTTGTGTTTGTGCAAGTGGAGGAGGGAAGCATTTCTGCATCTGCAAATGGCATGTGTCCTTCTGAATATCTGCACCATCAGAAGGGTAAGTGTGTGCGTGTGAACACACTAAAGCACACGCACACGCCCTCCCCCACCCCTACTCCACCAGAACCTGTTGCCAGGCCCTGAGTCTGCCCCACGGGAAAGAGGAGGGAAGGGGTGATGAGGCCCAGGGGCCCAGGCTCCAGGGTGTGGCCCAGCCCCAAACCCCAACAGGCTCTAAGGCTCTGTAGTTAAGCAGCACTTCTCCTGGGGTGGGGACAGGAGCAGAAGGAGAAGGATTATGGCAAATTCATTTCTATTTTCCAGCTCACTAAGCCTGTAGTGCCGTCCCTGGCGTTAGCATGAGAATGGGCCTGGGCTCTGTGAACCCCTTCCGACCTGCTGACCCCTCTCCCCCCCACCACGTGAGCAATGGGGACTCTCCGCTTCCTACACTTCTCCAACCAGCTCTGCAAAGCCACGACTCCTAATCAGGGTAATTTAATATATTTTAAGCCCCCGGCGGCTTTATTTTCCCTCCTTTTCGAGTTTGTTTTAGGCATTCACAGCTCTCACCCCGTCATTAGACAGCCTTATTTGACGGATGGAAGGAGCTGCTATGAGACCACAGCCCTTTGTGTCCCCTACATAAGCTGGGCTTCCCTGTAATTAGAATGGTATTCCCAGCCATTGAAGCCTTTCATGAGGCGGAACAAAAACTCCCCAAGATGAATATCCCCCAACTCTCAGCCCCCTGGCCGGGAAGGGGCTGTGAGTTAAAGGGACTCCTTAGGGAAGGCGGTCTGGGAGCAAGGACAGCCAAGATCCTGCCAGGGTGAGGAATTTAGGGGCCATAGGGAGTGGGCACCAGACAAAGGCTCTGGCGAGGTTGCCCGTAAACACCAGTCACTTATCCACGCTCCCCTAGCCGGGCTCAGGGCCTGCCTGGTCTCCATCTCTGTGATCAGAGCACCCAAGTCTGTCCACAGGGTCAGGGGGTATGGAACCAGGCTGGGGGTGCAGGTAAGACACTCGCACCCCCCCAGAGTCATGCAGACCCTGATTCAGGTATCATTTTGCATCTAGGCACACAGTCACGCACGTATACGTTTGGGATTCCATTGTAAGCACACACACACACACAAACTGACCTCTGTGCACACTCAGCCACAAGATCACAAGAACCAGGGCAGGAAATGTTTGTAAATAGACAGCATACCACACACACTGTCACCCAGACATAGAAACAGACTGCCATTTGTCTTTGTGTACACACACACACACACACACACACACGCCACTCAGACTGGGCTTTGCTTATGAATACACATATACTCCCGCACACTCGTATACATACATATATCCCTAAGATCATCCGGATCCCATTTCTTCTGTGGCTATAGGACATTTGCCAGCTTGTATGCACTGTGGTGATGCCACCCCCCCTCCCCCACCCCCAGGATGTAAGCTTGCTTCTGGTCACATTCTTGGGTCCGTGCTTAATCTGTGTTCAAATACATAAATTGACAAACACACACATGCACAGACACACACACATCTCCTAGCCCACGTTGACACATGAAAACTCAGGAAAATACTATGGAACCGAAATACCATTACGGCATTTGGGCATTTCTAGGCCAGCCTCTCCTAGACCAGATATACATCAGGATGGGAAGGATAAGCCCCACGCAACTCCACACTGTGCTGAGAGCCTGGAGTCCCCTGTGCAGCACAGGTGGGTCTCCCCATGCCGTTTGGGAAGAGAAATTTCCTTTTTCTTGATTAGCCCTTTGGACTGGGCTCCAAAGACAGAAGGCAGCTATCTGGGTCTTTGATACAATCTGTAGTCTTCCCCAGGTCTCAGGAAAGGCTCAGAGGCCAATGCTAGGTCTGCGAAGATAGAGAAGGAAGAACCCAACCTACCAACTGACCCATAGAAGTCCTATGGAGAAATAGTGAGTGTTTCCTTTCCAGGAGGATTCAAACAGGGGCAGGATGATCACCAGTCAGGGACTTTATGGGGAAACTGATTTCATTCAGCCCCTCCTCTGTGCTCAGATTTTGTGCTCAGAGCTTGGAGTGCAGTGATGAGTAACATAAGCCTGTCTTCAAAGGAACTTAGAGTCTTAAAAGGGGTGACCAGACATGTATAATACACAGACCTGGGCAGGGGATGAAGATGGGGCTGGGGCACACTGGAGACTAGTGGGTCTCCAGTTTCCACATTGGAATATTGGTATCAAGGACTAAGGTGGCCCATTTAACTTGTTGCACCCTGTGTTGGATAAATGATGGATTAGCTGGTCTCCCAGTTCTGTCTCCAAGATCTGTCTCCACTCTACGATTCTTAGCCTTCTGGACTGGGTCCGTGGCTTTCTCACCAAGACATTCTTTCCAAGGTTGGTGGTCACTCCTTCACTCACTTTGCAGGGCTCTTATGCCAGGCACTAAAGCTGTGCTGAAGCCCTGGTGGGGTTGGGGCCTTATTCGATGTCCCCTGGAACAAAAGAGTGGCTCATAAAGAGCGGGATGGGGACTCCTGGGTGGCTCAGTTGGTTAAGTGGCTGCCTTCGGCTCAGGTCATGATCCCAGCGTCCTGGGATCAAGTCCCACATTGGGCTCCTTGCTCGGCAGGGAGCCTGCTTCTCCCTCTGCCTCTGCCTGCCACTCTGTCTGCCTGTGCTCGCTTGGTCTCTCTCCCTCTCTCTCTGACAAATAAATAAATAAAATCTTTAAAAAAAAAAAAAAGAAAGAGCGGGATGGATCCACTTTGAGGTGGGGAGAGCTGTAGGTCAAATTCCTTCATGATTCCTGTCCACTGAATCTTACTAAGATTCACTCCCTTCTCTTCTGGAAGGAAGTACAGTTTTGAACAGATGGGGTGGGGGTCTCAAACTGCTGGTGATTTGCCTGGTTTTATTTACAAGGATAATTGTAATTGCTGGGGCCACAAACAAACAGATACCCAGGAAATGACCAGCAAAACTCCAACGTCTGTCTCTGGATAAAACATTCATCTGTTTCTCTTTCTAGGAGAAATTCCCCAGGGAAATTAGAGAACAAGGAATGCTTTGAAGCCACTTCCAATGTCTTTTTTTTTTTTTTAATTTTACCACAGTGTTTTGCACAATGGTGTAAAGTAGTGGATGGGGCTCAGGGCTCTGGAGATGGATTCAAAGCCACTTACCAGTTATGCCTGATCGTGGGGCCTGAGTGTCTTTAACTATAAAGTGGGGGTAATAATAGTACCAGCCTGATAGCAAAGTTGTGAGGGTTAAGTGAGCTAATACCTGTAGAAGACCCCAACAAAGCGTTGCATGCAGTAAGTGCTCGGTGTTGGCCAGGGTGGTTATACGAGGTGTTCAGTAAATATTTGTTGAGTAAATGAGTCCGTTTTTCATTTTACTTGCGTTTATGATAAAATTACCAGAAAATAAGATCTTCCTGGAAGCCTCTCGCAGGTACCTTTGGAGGAAATTGGGGATGGGGCCCGGGTCCGGAGAGGATGATAGGAGGGTTCCCTATAGCTAAAAAACAGCTTTCCAGCTTTCCCCGGTAGTGGGGGCGCAGGTCATTACCGCGTGAGCCAGCAGGGGGAGCCCGAGCCGCCGCAGCGCGGAGAGCTCTAGCTAAGGGAAGCAAGGGTTAGGGCTAACCCTAAACCTGACCCTAACTCTTGACAGAGCACCTACTGTGTAGTGTACAGCCTAGGGCTGGGCGGCGTCGCTTGGGCAGGACGGCCGGGAAGTTGGGGGCACGGGTGGCACAGTGAGCTGCCCTGGAGTGCAGACGTGGAGGTCGGCCTTTTGAGCGCGAGGGTCTCTTCGCTATGGCGTAACCCATGTTTGGGTCCTGGTGGGGACGGTGCTAGGGAAGCCCAGCTGGTGGAGGGCCGTGCATTCTGCTTCTCCGCTGAGGCCCCAGCGCTCAGCTCGGAGTAGGCACCCTGTACTTCTCGGTTAGTGTCGTGGAGAGACTTTGCATGTAGCGTAAAGGCGAAGTGAGAACCGTTTAACCCTCCTTCCAGCCCTTCCTGCCACCTCTGCGCAGACCCGGGAAGAGGTAAAGCCTGGATCCCCCTTAGCATGAGGTGGGGGCGCCGCGTCGGAACTGGCTTCAACCATGATATTCCTGATTCTGCACCACGTTTTCTCCAACACCGCCAGGTGATCGGTCCGCAGTGGGGAGAACAGCTAATTCGAGAGCCCTGGTATGTATATATGTATGTGCGTAGTAGTAGTTGTTCTCATAGATGTTGTAAAATATCAGAGTTGCCAACAGTCCATCAGTGCTGCTAATTAAAAACCAGTTTGAGTCTCAGCTTGAAAATGCAGGAATCAGAAAGACGTTGAGGAATGAACCACTGTAGCTGTTCTCCCTGCCCCAGGACCGGAGGGATTCCCCCATGGCGATGACAGTGTGATTGGGTGGCGGGATCTGCACAGAGTGGAATCTGCCTGGGACAGGATCCCTCTGCTTCCTGTGCTCCTGAGAGCCTAGGGATCACGGGAGCTGGCAACCCCAGCACGGGTGTGGACAGCCTCGCCAGCCCTGCCGGCTCCCCATCTTTGGCTTTTGGATTGGAGCCTGGCTCCTGCCCTCCGAAACCCTCCAAGAGAGGCTGGCTTGGAGTCGTGGAGTGCCACATTTCCAATGGCGTGACACTGGCCCATTTAAACCTCTCTCAACCATTTGGAACCATAATGGTTGGCTCTGAGCAATGTGGGCTGCTTCAGGGAGATGGTAAGTCCCACAGTGGACATCTGTAGAACCAGGTGCTGGAGGCATTGCTGGATTTTTTAAAATTTTAAATCCCATTTAATCCTTACACTCTTCTGCAGAGTTTCATCCTCCTCATTTTACAGGTGAAGGAGTTGAGGTCTTGATATATGGGGAGATGAACACTCTTGTTCCTGGAACAGCCATGGCTCCCTAGGCTCCTTTAGAAATTCCTGAACTGGTGTGCTGGGACCGGGGGAGGGAAGAGAGGCTGAGGGCTAAGGCCCCCTTCACTGGAATCCTGGTCTGAGGAATTGAAGGGGGACCCTGGGCAAGGCAGGTCACCTCCAGGATCTCACTTTTCCTGTCTATAAAATGTATGTGAACATGTCTATCCAATCCTCAGCAGAGGTCCCAGAGGTCTAGAGAGATAACAGAACATGAACTGGTTGGGAATGGGGGAAGTCTCCCTTAATTCTGGGAAGTCTCCACAGGTAGATCCCTTTCCAGGAGGGCACCTACATCTTTTTTTTTTTTTTTTTTAAGATTTTATTTATTTATTTGACAGACAGATCACAATTAGGCAGAGAGGCAGGCAGAGAGAGGGAAGCAGGTTCCCTGCCCAGCAAAGAGCCCAATGCGGGGCTCAATCCCGACCCCAGCCGAAGGCAGAGGGCTCAACCCACTGAGCCACCCAGGCGCCCCAAGGCACCTACATCTTAATATCAGAACAACACTTATTGGAACTATGATAAGAGGCTTACTTTTGTCTCAGGGACTCCTGATAGCAGTCTCCTGGGAGGAACTACTCCCTGGAGGAACTTGGGAGGAAATGGGAGGAACCACCGCCCATTTCACAGGTGGAGAAACTGAGGCTGAGAGCAATAGTGAAAAGTGACTTGGCTAAGATCACCTGGTGAATGAGGAAAAAGAGAAGAAGCTGGGATGTCAGAGGTCAGGATCTGGCCCCTGTTCACACTAAGAAACCTTGTCCAAACCACTCCCCCACTTCTGTATCTGCCTCATTATCCTTGCATGCAGGGTTGTTCTGAGGTTGGGGCTCATAAGCCCCAGTCCTATTGGAGCCTGGCCACCTGCCCCATTTCAGAGAGAAGCAGGCCAAAGGACTGAGCACCCCCCACCCACCCCCTGCCAGTGTGGGAAGGCTCCCAGAGGATTCCCCGGCCTGCACCCTGGAGGGAAGGGTAGGAGAGAGGGCCAAGTAGGAGGAGAAATGACCTTGTGGACTTGGCAGGGAGCTGGATCATCTCAGGGTGTAGCAGTGTGCCAGGCACTGCGTATGCCCTGAGGGGCTCCTGTAGTGGTTAGCTGATACCCCTAAGGCCAGGGTCTACCTGGGAAGCTGAGAGGAATCTCCTTTTTGGGGGGGGGGGACCTGAAATCCAGAGGTCATTTCAAAGAGAGAAATCCTGAGGCCTCACTGGTCTTCCCTGACCCAGCAAAACTGAGCCTTCAGAAGCCTGAATTGGCACAGCAAGGTCCCTTCAGTCTGCCGATCCCGAGTGGTGCTCTTCAACTCCGGGAGAAGGAATCCTGCTGAGTTCCAAATAAGAAAATCAAACCAGTTTGAACACATCAAGCGAAACTAGATTTGGTTAGGATGGCAGGGGTGCGGGCAGAGGCAGGAACAGCAGGGTGCAGGACCAATCCATCCCAGAGAAACTGTTATCACAAAGAGAAAATCTGCACTGGGTCTGGAAGGATTGTCCAACTCTCAGGAGAAGCAACTTAGTTCTCCAGCGCTCTGTCTGCAGAGACGCCACACACAGGGTGCTGGCCACCAGGGGCTATGGGGGGAAACGCTGGGACAATAGGTTTCCAACAGTCCCTTAATCCAACCTGCTGCAAACTCGGCTGCATTTTTGATCACCCAAGTCGGGGAAATAAACTCCAGGATCTGTGACAGAAACTATCTTAAGAGGCCCTTAAGGGGGCTCTCTCTTGGGAAGCCTCTTCTTTTGGTGTTCCTAAAGTCCGTGGGTGGCTATCTTGTCCACACTCATGGCACAGGGCAGCCACAAGTGTGTGGCAGGGCAGCTGCATTACTGTTGTCTGCATTTTAGAAGGTTTTAAATGGAGGTTTCCAAAGGAAGGGTATTCCCCTAAGCCTGACCACAACCCCTCCCCCTAGCCGTAGGTTTCTGCGGGGCACACTGGTCCTGGGCTGGACGCGCACACTCCACTATTAGGGGTGGATGGGGCTGGAGCTGTCCATGCAGTGGTGCTGAAACACGGGCCCCCTCTGCTGAGGTCATGGACAAAGTGTGCTCACCCAGCCACCCCCAGGGCCCGCCTTCCCGCCTCTGAAACAGGCTCCTGGGGGCATCGAGGTGGATGATTTTTCATAGAAGAAAAATAATCCACACCATCATCATTCCTACCCCCAACCTCAATATCCACCTAATTGGTCTCGCCATCTCCAGTCTCACCCCCTTAATCCATTCCTCACTCAGCACCAGAGTGGTTTTTTCTTTTTCTTTTTTTTCTTTTCAAAAAGATTTTATTTATTTATTTGACAGACAGAGATCACAAGTAGGCAGAGCAGCAGGCAGAGAGGGAGGGGAAAGCAGGCTCCCCTCCGAACAGATAGCCCGATGCAGGGCTCAATCCCAGCACGCTGAGATCATGACCTGAGCCGAAGGCAGAGGCTTAACCCACTGAGCCCCCCAGGTGCCCCCAGAGTGGTTTTTTCAAGAGGCAAATCCCGTCATATTTAAACGCTTCCTGTGGTTTCTCATATAATTCAGAGTAGAACTTAAAGTTTTTGCCACCGTCAAGAGAGCTCTCCTGCTCAATGACCTGGCCCCTGCCTACTTCTCCCACCTTAGACACCTATCAGGATGGCAGTGATTGGTGAGTGAACTGGCTTATTACTTATGCATTTTGAGGACAGAACTGCTGTGATTTGCTGAGGGGACTGAAGGTGGGATGTAAGAGGAAAAATGGAGTCAAGGATGACGTTGGGGGTTTTGATGTGAGCTCCTGGAAGGACAGTTTGTTTTTCAGAAACTGGGAAGGTAGAAGGAGAAATTGAGTTTTGGAAGTGAGGATATCAGCTTGGCCCTGGACATGTTAAATTCAAGAGGTCAAATTCAAGATAGTTGGGGGGGATAGTTGGTTGGGGGGAAGCCCCAAAGTCAACTGGATGTATAGGCCTGGCATTCAGGGGAGAGGTCCAGGCTGGAGGGGTGTTGTTTTTTTTTTTAAGATTTTTATTTATTTATTTGACAGACAGAGACCACAAGCAGGCAGGGAGAGAGAGAAGGAAGCGGGCTCTCTATGGAGCAGAGAGCCCAGTGGGGGCTCGATCCCAGGACCCTGGGATCATGACCCGAGCCGAAAGCAGAGGCTTTAACCCACTGAGCCACCCAGGCGCCCCCAGGCTGGAGGTTTTAACCTGGGAGTCGTCACCTTATAGATCTTATTTAAAACCATGAGGCAAGGTGAAATCACTATGGCTTCAGTGTAGAAGAAAGAAAAAAGTCCTAAGGCCTGAATACTGGGATAGCCTGCTTTTGAGGGGAGGAAGACAAGGAGAATCAGTAAGAGAAGATCAAGACGCAGAGTCTTTAAGTAGGAAGGGAACAAAGGAAGTAGTGAACTTGAGGCCAGGGGCAAAAAGTCTTAAGAAGGAAGGAGGAATAAAAAATGTCTGATATGCCTACAGGTCAGCTAAAATGAGGATTTGGGAACTGAACCCTTGATTACAGCCTGGAAGAGGTCCTTTTTAAGAAATGGAGGTGCAGGGGGTGATTAGAGGAAAGACCAAGAGACAGCAGGAGGAAATAGTAGCTGGTGTTGGCGAACTCAGGCAGGCTAAGGAAAAGGAAGATGGACTGGGAGCCAGCAGGGAGGCCAAAAGGAGGGAACCCCAAGAGGGAGCGAGGTGCTGGGATAACTATTTTCAGCCAGATAGGTGCCCTGATGGCAGACTACACTCTCAGTCTTCCACGTGCTTCTAAAGTCCAGTTCTAAGGGTCAGTCTTTGTCTTAATAAGATGTTCAGGGTACACATGTTTAGGGGAGCTTTTAAGAAGGTCCTCTTCTTCATTTGAACTCAAGATCCCTGCTGGGGAAATGGTTTGACATTCACGCTTCTGGGATCAGAGCTTCACAGCCCCTTGCCCTTGTGGGGACCAGACTGGGACTGGTGCTAGAAGCATCAAGCCGTTCTTGCCTCCTGCCAGCCAGCGAGTCCGAGTCCAAGACCTTAGACCCCATACCCTTTGGTAAGCCATACTCCTGAATTCAGGGCCCTCTAGGGTCACCTTCCTTGCCCAGTCTGCCCTTGGAAAAGCACTGGACACCTGTTTTTACTTTATTTTCAAGTTGGGAAAGACATAACACCCCCAAATGTAGCCTAGCTCTGTTTGCCTGGTCATTTATGCAGATGGTAGTGGGTTTCCTCTCAGGGACCTGGATTGGGAGAGTGCCATGTCCCCGACAGCCTGGGGGGACCCTACGACCAGGGTGATCCCCAAGCAGCCATGAAGAGCAAGCAGCCTTGAGAAGCAGAGGCAGGCCGTCTAGCTCTGTGTCTGCCTTTGGAACAATGTCTAGTGAGGGAGGGTGATGCCCTCAGTCTCAAGCACCAAGGGCAGGTACAAAGGCAAACCTTGTGCTCCAGGTGCCTGAGGCCTCAGTAAGGAAGTGGACTGAGGACAGAAGATTGATTCATGTGGTCTTGGATGCTTCCTAGCCTCCTTGGCCTCTATTGAGGTGCCCTGGGCCCCCTCCCAAGGTCATGGGAGAACTGTAGAGCCAGGCCAAGTGCAGCTCCCAGGCCCTGTGGGTGTGTGTGTTGTCCTGGGGCTGCTAAGGGAGCTGCTGAGAGACTGAGGCCTCTGGGCACATCCTTGCCCATCACGTGTCTGGTGAACCACACCTCCTAGCATAATGACCCCAAGACTGTTCCCTGCCCCATAAAACTATATATACAGGCTACAGCCCTACTAATGCAAGTGTAGTGTGAACACCAATGGGGAACCAGGGGCCTCTACTTTGCCACTTTGTGACCTTGGGTAAGTTACTTCCTGCCTCTAAGTCTCAGTTTCCTCATTTGTCGGATGGGGGTCGAAGAAAAATTGGTATCCATCATCCTTTTCCAGGTCAAAGGCTGAAAGGTAACTCAAGTTTGCCTCCTGCTGGCACACATAAGGCTGACACATCTCCAGCTCAGGTCTTTCTTTATTTTATTTTTATTTTTCTTAAAGGAAAAAAAAAATTTAAAAGATTTTATTTGGGCCTCCTGGGTGGTTCAGTCGGTTAAGCAGCTGCCCTCAGCTCAGGTCGTGATTCCAGGGTCCTAGGATCGAGCCCCATGTGGGGCTCCCTGCTCAGTGGAGAGCCTGCTTCTCCCTCTGCCTGCCGCTCTGCCTACTTTGCCGTCTCTCTGTCAAATAAATAAATAAAATATGTTTTAAAAATTAAAAATAGGAGCACCTGGGTGGCTCAGTGGGTTAAAGCCTCTGCCTTCAGCTCAGGTCATGATCCCAGGGTCCTGGGATGGAGCCCCGCATCGGGCTCTCCACTCAGCAGGGAGCCTGCTTCCTCCTCTCTCTTTCTGCCTGCCTCTCTGACTACTTGTAATCTCTGTCTGTCAAATAAATAAATAAAATCTTTAAAAAAAATTTAAAAATAAAAGATTTTATTTATTAGACAGAGCAAGAGAGCACAAGCAGGGATGCAGTAGAGGGAGAGGAAGAAGCAGGTTCCCCACCAGGCAGTCTGATGCAAGGCTCACTCCCAGAAACCTGGGATCATGGCCTAAACCGAAGGCAGACACTTAACCATCTGAGCCACCCAGGGCACCCCTCAGGCCTTTCTTCAGCCCTGGACAGCAGAAGGCTCCCTCTGCTTCCAGCCCAAGTCTGAATCTACACCCTTTTCTGCCTACCCAGCCCACCCCTTCCTCTCTGTCCCTAAGAAGGCCCTAGAGTGGAGGTAGATGTTCTAATTAGATGGAGAAGAGAAAATATGGCATTCCGAGCATGGACAAAGGCACGGAGTCATGGAAGCATAGCTCAGTTAGAGAATGGCCCGTGGCCTGGTGTGGCTAGAATGAAGGGTGAGTGGGAAAGCAATGGAGCCAGATTCTGTAGTGTCTTTTAATCCACTCATAAATTTGGAGCTCATGCTGTAGGCAGTGGAGAGCCATTAAAGGATTTAGACTTGGCCAGAAGTTGCGGTTTGGAGATTACTCTGGGGTGGTATGAAGAAGGACTTGAAGGTTTGTGGCAAAGCCTGCAGATCATTTTCTTTTTTAAGATTTTATTTATTTATTTGACAGAGATCACAAGTAGGCAGAGAGGCAGGCAGAGAGAGAGAGGAGGAAGCAGGCTTCCTGCTGAGCAGAGAGCCCGATGCGGGGCTCGATCCCAGGACCCTGGGATCATGACCTGAGCCGAAGGCAGAGGCTTTAACCCATTGAGCCACCCAGGCGCCCCGCAGATCATTTTCCTTTCCCTATGGCTGCCCCCAATGAACACTGCAATTCCAACCTGTCTTGGAGCTAGGCATGCACAGGTGACGAAGTTCTGGCCCATTGAACGTAAGCGGAAGGGTCTTGTGCGCCTTTTAGGGAGCCTCCCTGGGATGTGTGTGTTGTGGAGGTGGGGGGGTGCCTGTTAATCTTCCTCTGGCTTAGTGCATCTTGGTGGCTGGCACCTGGATCTCTCGATCTGATCTGGTTAGGCTGGTGTAAGCGTGTTCAGTGGGCAAGGCCAGAGCGAGATGGAGGCCACCATCATCGTCAGCAGCTCCGCTTCGTGGCTCCAGGGTACTCTCCCACAGGTGCCAGAGCCCTTGCCCATCGGTTCTAAAACTGGTTGCAATTGGGCCTCCTCCACTGCTTCTTTTTGCCGATGTTCCTGACTGTTAGCTGTATCCTGGAGGAGGTCTTTTTTAGGGCCATCCACTTTGTGAAAATAAAAGCAGCACAAATTCACTGAACATTTACTATGGGCAGGCACTGTGCTCCGGGCTTTGCATGGGTGATCACATTTATTATCTCTTAACCCTCATGCCATCTCACCTCCAAAACCACACGAGCGTCAAGACAACAGGAAGGTTCTGGTGGAATCGGGAGTCTTCAGGGAACAGAGCTGATGAGGCTCTTAGGCCTCTGCCCCCATTCCTGACCCAGTTTGATCACCTTCCCTGTTCTAGATGAGGAAGCAGGCTCAGAGATGTAAAGTAAGTGGCTCAAGGTCACACAGCTGGGAAGCAGCAGATGGGAAACTCCAGGTCTTTACTGGGCTCAGGAGAAGCAGGTGACCCTCTGAACTTCATTCATTTCCAGTGGGGGGATTATGAGGGTGGCTCTGGGTTACCACAGTGCCTGTGCTTATTTTTTTATTTTATTTTAAGATTTTATTTATTTATTTGAGAGAGAGTGAGAGAGAGCACGAGAGCACGAGTAGGGGTGAGGGGAGAGGGAGAGGAAGAAGCAGACTCCTTGCTGAGCACGGAGCCCTAGGAGGGGCTCTATCCCAGGACCCTGAGATCCTGACCTGAGCAAAAGTCAGACCCTTCAGGGACTGAGCCACCCAGGCGTCCCCACAGAGCCTGTGTTTAAATCCTAACCCTGCCACTTACCGGCTTAGTTTCTCCATGCCTCAGTTTTCTCCTCCGAAAAAGGTGGGTAATAATGGTGCATCCCTCATTAGATTCCTGTGGGGATTTTAAAAGTTATTGCATATAAATTGCTTGATTGTATGCATGATAAATGCATGCATTGATATGCTCTATTACTACTACTACTGCTGCTTTTGCTATTGTTAGTGTTACCATGGGTCCAGACCGCCCTGGCCCTGCCGGGAGAATCGGGGAGAATCGGGAGGTAAAGAAGAAAGCCCTGCCAGAGGCCAAAGGACAGAGGAGGGGCCGCGTGACTGCCTGGGCTGGCGGGCAATTTACTAGAGGAGCTCATTTGGTGACTCCGACGCCAAGTTAATTAAAGATGGCCGCTAGGGGTCATTGCCATGGCGACAATTAGGCTGGGAAGGAGTCTCATTAAGGTGCAGTTTTAACAAGGCCTGTTGTTTTTAACCTGGCCTCTTGTGAAAGAGGAATTCTTCAGCTGGGTTCCTTTCCTGCCTTTCTGTTTTTTGGGTCAGTTTCTAGAAACTCTGTGAGGAAGGACGAGACACAGGAGAGTTCCCATGTTCAGCCCCTCGGAAGAATCAACAGGGTAACAGACTGCTTCTCCCTTGTGCTACCTTGGAATCTGAAAGGAGGTCCCGGCTGGGGTGGCTGAGGTGTGGAGAGGGAGGGAAGGGTGGAGGCGGGGAAGTCAGAACAGGTGAGGAAGGAGGATTTTATTAAGAATGGAACGAGAGGGGCGCCTGGGTGGCTCAGTGGGTTAAAGCCTCTGCCTTTGGCTCAGGTCATGATCCCAGGGTCCAGGAAATGAGCCCCGCATCGGGCTCTCTGCTCAGCGGGGAGCCTGCTTCCTCCTCTCTCTCTGCCTGCCTCTCTGTCTACTTGTGATCTCTGTCTCCCAAATAAATAAATAAAATCTTAAAAAAAAAAAAAAAAGAATGGAACTAGAGGCCTTTCCTGAAACTTAGAAATGTGGCTTCTGCCCCCCAGGCTGCTGACCAGTGGTCTAGGAGCGCCAAGCCTGTTTCTGTAGAGAGGAAGGAAGAAAGGATGGATGGATGGATGGACGGACGGATGGAGGTTCAGAGCTCCCTTAATTCTGAATGCTTAAAAAGTGTATTGACTTTCCTCATTTCCATAGTAATATAGGTTTATTGAGAAAAATTAGGATTTTCAGAAAAGCACAAAAAGAAAATATCCCCTGCGGTCCTGCTCCCAGACTGTTACCAAATTTTGGAGAGAGAAGAACTGAGCAGAGGCTACAGGCAGCTGAATGGAGGGAAGGGGAATGTGTTTTCATTTATACCCCTTCTTACGGTTTGAATTTTTAACAGAAGAATGTCAGATGAAACCAAGTTAAAGTCGTACATAATGCAGCTCCTCCCTCCCCTCCTTCCTCCCAATCTTTGCACCCAAGGTGGGGCTTGAATTTACAACCCCAAGATCAAGAGTTGCGTGCTCTACCAACTGAGCCAGCCAGGCGCCCCAACATTTTTCTATACATTGAGATGCAGTGTACATTTTTTTTTTTTTTTACAAAAATAGGGGTCCTATTGCACCTACAATTTTAAAATCTGAATTTATTACTTCCAGGTAACAAGGTGTCTTCAGTGATTTCCTAGAATGTTACATTTCTTCCTGACTTTTTTTTTTTTCCTTAAGCATGTTGTAAAAAATATTTCATCTGGGCAAAGGGTAGACAGCACAGTAAATCTCCTATGTGGGGCCCCAACCCTGGCTCCCCCACTCAGAGGCAGCCGCTAATACCAGTTTGCTTTGTGTCTATTTAGAGAGATTCCACCTGTGTACAAGCACACATATTTCCCCCCAGGATCTACTTTGTGCAGGAAAGTACATGATACACCCTGTTTTGTACCTCAGTTCACGGTGTATCTTGGAGATGGGTCCCTACCAGCATGTACAGAGTTGACTATTTTTTTTCAAGTCTTTATCATTTTATTTGACAGAGACAGACACAGCGAGAGTGGGAACATAAGCAGGGGTAGTGAAAGAGGGAGAAGAGGACTCCGCACTGAGTGCGGAGCCGGATGTGGGGCTTGATCCCGGGACCCCAGGATCATGACCTGAGCCGAAGGCAGACACCCAACAACGGAGCCAGCCAGGTGCCCCAAGATTTTTTTTATTTGCTTATTTATTTAAAAAGATTTTATTTATTTATTTGACAGAGAGAGACACAGCAAGAGAGGGAACACAAACAGGGGGAGTGGGAGAGGGAAAATCAGGCTTCCCGCTGAGCAAGGAGCCTGATGTGGGGCTCAATCCCAGGATGCCGAGATCATGACCTGAGCTGAAGGCAGACTCTCAACAACTGAGCCACCCAGGCACCCCCCGCCCAAGATTTTTATTTTTAAGTAATCTTTCCACCCAACGTGGGGCTCAAACCCACAATTCAAAGATCAAGAGTCACATGTTCCACGAAATGAGCCAGCCAGGTGCTCCCTGCTCTTCTCCTTTTTTTTTTTTTTTTAACATTTTATTTATTTATTTGATGTGAGAGAGCACCAGTAGGCAGAGTCGTTGGCAGAGGGAGAGGGAGAAGCAGGCTCCCCACTTAGCAGGGAGCCCCATGCGGGGCTCGATCCCAGGACCCTGAGATCATGACCTGAGCAGAAGGCAGACGCTTAACTGACTAAGCCACCCATGCGCCCCCCCCCACTAGTTTTAATACCTGCATTCTGTGCAATTCTGGATTCTAATGCATTTGACCAGTACCCTCTTGGTGGACACTCAGGTTATTGCCGTGGATTAGCTGTATCACAGTTGAAATAATTCCAAAGGAGGCTTGTTCATTCAAAGAGTGCTACCCCACCATTTTTAGTATTTTTTAATATTCCAGAATATGAATGCCTGTGACATATTTAACAATTCCTTATGGTTGAACATTTAAATTGTTACCGTTTGCTGGAGAGAGTTACCTACCATGATCTTGAGGAGCCCGCAGTCTGCTGGGGGAGACAGACAACCAAACAAGCCCTGTAATAACGCATCCCAGGGGGTTGGGACGGTGCTGTATGCAGGAGTGACACAGCCCCGCCTGCGGAAGTCAGGAAGGATCCGGGCTGGAAGTGGGAGGAGGGAGAATGGCAGGGCTTTAGGTAAAGCCCTTGGGATATGAAAGCCTTGGAGGGGCGGGCTGCTAGATCTGGGAGTCTTTAGGTATAAACAGAGGTGGTTCTGGCCCGTAGGGGCTCACAGGAATGGTCTTGCATATGCTTTCTTGCCCAGAATTTGGCATAGTGGTCAGCATTCAGTGGATGCTTATGAGTAGATGAATAAGTGGGGGATAAAGAGAGAGGAGCCCATGAAGGGGCAGGGACATGGCTTTGATGGTCAGGCTGACAGTCTGAACTTGGTCTGGTCAGGGATGGGGTCTCCCAGAAGGCTGTCGGAAGCATACACAGTTAGATCTGTCCCCATGAGAAGGTTCCTCTGGGAGCCCAGGTAGAATCGGGATGGCCCCATAGGCTGCAAACCAGGTGTGGGACATGTCATACTGTTCCCCCATATTCAGTGTCCCCGTCCCCTTCACTGGTTCTTCCTACAGGAGGATTAAACATCCTGGCATGGCCAAAAGACTTGTTTTGGCCAATAAAATGTGAATAGAAGAGGTGTGTGACACTTTCTAGGGCACCTTTAAGGGACAGTTAGTTTAAGCTTGGCCTTGTTCATGGTGGTTGTGGAAGTACAGGTCCATATGGAGATCCCTTCGGCCTGTGTCCCTGAGTCATTATGATGAGCAGAGACCCCTCACCAAGCTGCAGTGGGCATGTAAAAATGAATGAGAGATAAATGATGTTGCTTCACGCCGCTAAGATTTGGGGTTGTTTGATACTGCAGCATGGCAATGTTATGCAGACTGATCCACAGGAGAACTGGACCAGATAATTCTCAAGTTCCTTCCAGATGTGTGTAATAGGCTGTGATTCTGCCAAGCTGGCTTTCGTGTGGCTTGTACTGTGTCCATTTTGGTTTACCCAGGGATCCTCAATCTTAAGTTCTCTTTTTTAAAAAAGATTTTATTTATTTATTTGACAGACAGAGATCACAAGTAGACAGAGAGGCAGGCAGAGAGAGGAGGAAGCAGGCTCCCTGCTGAGCAGAGAGCCAGATTCGGGGCTCGATCCCAGGACCCTGGGATCAAGGGCTCAATCTCAGGACCCTGGGATCATGACCTGAGCTGAAGGCTGAGGCTTTAACCCACTGAGCCCCCAGGCACCCACCAATCTCAAGTTCTTATGGAGACCTAGACTCATGGTTTTTCTGCTAGACCCACTTTGAGCCCTAAGAATATTTCTCAGAGGTGGAGAAAAACCTATGGCTATTGTCCCTTCTAAGTCATGACTCCTGGTGGCCTTTAGAAGGTCAGAAACATCAACAGCCATGTTGGTATCAAGAGTAAGATGAGAGTATATCCTTGCTCCCTGGGACTCCCTCTTCCTGAAGAGGAAACCATGGCTGAAGTGCCATTTTAACCCAAACCCTTTATGCCATCGTACCCAACAGTTGGTTGGAAGGCTGCTGCCTTCCCAGTAGAGCTGGAGGTCCAGAGAAAGGAGTCCTTGAACGTCACAGCACCGAGGCTCAGGGAGGTCACCAAGGTCCCAGTCCTTCCATCTTCATCTTCCACGTTGGCTTTGTCCTTGGGAACATTCCCCTTTCACGATCACAGGGTGGCTGCCAGTAACCACAAGAGCCATATGATTGCCTGCTTGTTCATGCCAAAGAAGAAGATGAGAGGAAAGGGCTCCGCCCAATCCATGGAGTGACAGTCTTCATCAAGACAGATGGCACCAGCGGATCCAGACCGATAGTTCCCAGTCCCATCAAGTCTGGTGCCTGCTTTCCATAATAAATATTACTATCCTTATGTAATGTAGAAAACAGAACTCACTTGGGCATATAATCACAACCCCCCAAGACCCCCCAAACCCAAAAAACTAATCCAGTGCCCTAACTATAAAAGGAAAAGAAAGGGAAATATACAACAAAAGAAATGGTTTTCAAGATATTTGCTCAGGTGCAAGTATTCTAGAGGATAAAACAACCAAATGCCTTCCCCCGCATATAAAATCTCCATGAATGTGGCAGTGATGGATGGCGGAAGATCCAGGTGGATGGTTCTGGTGACTACACTGCCACCTGGTACATGATTGTGTTGACATAATAACTCTTGGGAAGATTCTAGGCACCACAGAACATAAAACTTCTCAATGTACCCAGTGGTTGCTGTGCTGTAGAATATAGTCCGTATATGTATTAAAGCTGTATGGGACGCCTGGGTGGCCCAGTGGGTTAAGCCTCTGCCTTTGGCTCAGGTCATGATCTCAGGGTCCTGGGATGGAGCCCCGCATCGGGCTCTCTGCTCAGCGGGGAGCCACCTTCCCCGCCTCCTCTCTCTCTCTGCCTGCCTCTCTGCCTACTTGTGATCTCTCTCTTTCTCTCTGTGTCAAATAAATAAATAAAATCTTAAAAAAAAAACCTGTACAAAAAACTTCTGTTAATATGTAAAGTGGGATTAGATTCTAGGCTCAGATTTTGCATCTGTGTCTCTATTCAGTGGAACACTTGAAAGTCTGGTGGGATTCAGGCCAAGGTTTTGTTATTGCAAGTGTCAGGAACTCTAGCCCCCACCCCAGCTCACCAAATATCTGCAGGGCCCGAATCACCGTGACAGCCAGAAATGTCCCATAGAAGTGTCCGTGTAGGGCTCCTTCTGCTCCTCTGGAAAACCTCTAGTCTGGTCTAGTCAGGAGTCCTTTATTTGGGTGGACTGGAATGGCTGCCTGAACAAAACTGGGATTATTTTATGTATTTATTTTTAATAAGAGTTTTTATTTATTTATTTGACAGACAGAGATCACAAGCAGGCAGAGAGGCAGGCAGAGAGGGAGAAGGGGAAGCAGGCTCCCCGCTGAGCAGGGAGCCTGATTTGGAGCTCAGTCCCAGGACCCTGGGATCATGACCTGAGCCAAAGGCAGAGGCTCTAACCCACTGAGCCACCCAGGCACCTAAAAACTGAGATTCTTCTAGAAAGAAGGAGGAGGGCTGAAGGTAGTAGAGGTGACCCAGTGTTCACGCTAGGCCTCCAGCTCAGCTGTTTCTTTCTTTCTTTCTTTCTTTCTTTCTTTCTTTCTTTCTTTCTTTCTTTCTTTCTTTCTTTCTTTTAAAGATTTAAATCACTCATTTGACAGAGAGAGAGATCACAAGTAGGTAGAGAGGCAGGCAGAGAGAGAGGAAGGGAAGCAGACTCCCTCGGAGCAGAGAGCCCAATTTGGGGCTCGATCCCAGGACCCTGAGATCATGACCTGAGCCGAAGGCAGAGGTTTAACCCACTGAGCCACCCAGGCACCCCTCAGCTGTTTCTAATAGGATTCATGGTCTACTGCTGCGGTCCGTTCCTGGGACTGAAAACTCTTAGAAGATACACAGAGGGGCTCTCAGGAGAAGGGATGTGTGTGCGGGCATGTGTGTGGTTTCTCACTGGCACAGAAAATACTCCTGTTTCTCAGCCAGAAAGAGAGGAGACCAGGACAGGGTAGGCTGGCCTTGTGCCCCCTGAGAGAGAATAAGCCCCCTTCCCTTGATTTCTTCTAAAACACTGATGCTCTGATTTGTCCAGATCCTCCTGTTGTACAAAACTCCTTCCCTGCTGGCTTGCCTGGGTGTCTCAGTCAGTTAAGCCGCTGCCTTCGGCTCAGGTCATGATCCCAGAGATCGAGTCCCGCATCAGGCTCCTTCCTCAGTAGGGAGCCTGCTTCTCCCTCCGCCTCTGCCTGCCATTCTGCCTGCTTGTGTGCTCTCTCTCCCTCTCTCTGACAAATAAATAAATAAATCTTAAAAAACAAAACAAAAACTCCTTCCCTGCTACTATCTCACTGCACGCTTGCCTTCTGTGGGTTACTCATCTTTTAGAAAATTAATCTGTTGTAAGTGGATATTATAGATACTCTTCCTCCTTTGTTTATGTTGTTGATGTTTTCTGCAAATTGTCATTTTTTATTTAACTTCAAATAAGGCGCGCTTTTTTTGCCTCATGTGATTTTTAATTGTTATGTAATCAAATCTGAAATTCCATTACTTTGTGTACATTAGGGTTGTAAGGCCGGATGAGCGGGTGGTTTTCATGTGTTGATGTGAAGGAGGCCTGCGGGGACATGGACATGGGAACTACGCGATGGGGAAGGCCAGGTCACAGGTCTGCAACACGAATGGTTCCTTGAGCCTTCCTGGGTCAGGCAAATATCTAGAGATCTATACCAAGACCTCCTGTCCACTCCTCTCCCCAGACGATACACCCATGTACCAGACCTGGGATTTGGAGTTGCCTCTGAATCCTGCCAGCAATCCTTATAGAGTATGACTGGCTGAAAGTTCTACCTGAGGAAGGCTGAGGGATACCCTAGAAGTCATCTTCTGGCTTTGAGAGTGGGACCTACAGGACATCCTTTGTGGCCAAGTGAAAGCCACCAAGGGCTGGGAGGAAGAAGAGGTGGGGTGAGTCTCAGTTCTGCAGCTAACTGGCTGTGTGGCTTTGGGGCAGTCTCTGTCCCTCTCTGGGCTCACCTTCTTCCTCTGCGCAAGGAGGGGGTTGACCATCATGGTCTCAAGGTTCCCTTTCATGGTAGATATTCCACCATATTTCTCCATATATCCCTTCCTTGAAAGAGCCCCACTGCTGGCAGCTGCCTCCTGCCGCTGCTCAAATTTCTTACCTGGTGCAGGAGGGGACCTCAGTGTGAGCGCGTCTGGGAGTATCTGTAGCTCCAGAAACTTGCTCCAGATCTTGTGATTTCTGAGTCTCCCTGGTGCCTGGCTTCCGTCCTGGAAATGTAGAATGGAACCCGGTCCCATAGGGCTCCCTGGGACATCCCTTGTCCAGTACCAAACCTACTGACATGCGCTCACATTGAACATAATAGTACTCTGTGAGTTGTGTGGCGACTGCTGGTTAGCACGAGTTCTATCCCAGAGACAACTAATTCAGCATTTGCAAAATTTGGATTTTGCGGTTTTCTTTTAAAAATCTGGCAAGCAAAACTTTTGCTTTTCATGCCCCTTATATCTTAGTTGTCTCAGAAAAGCTCATAAGCTGAACACTGGGCCTGTCACCAGGCTGGAGACTCCCAGCCCCCTGCCCACACCCACCCCCAGCCTCCCTGCCTCTAGTCTCTCCAACTCATCCTACACAACGCAGCCAGAGTCATCTTAGCTGCTGCTTTTTTAAATTATAAAGATTTTACAATTTAATAATTATAAAATTATTAAATTGTAATTTAATAATTACATTCCCTGATTCATTCCGTGGCTCCGAATTCAATATGAACAAAATGCACACAGTGTAAGTCTCCCTCCTCCCTGTGCCCCCCACCCCTAATGGCCATCATTGTGGTATATCTTATATAGTCTGTGAATATTCATGAGTATACGTATACCTATTCTTTATTGGGGGGAGTCTTCTCCTTTTTTTTGAACACAATGACAGCAGAGTACTTTTCTAAGCGTACTTTTTTTTTTAAGATTTTATTTATTTATTTGACAGAGAGAGAGATATCACAACTAGGCAGAGAGGTAGGCAGAGAGAGAGGGGGAAGCAGGCTCCCCACCGAGCAGAGAGCCTGAGGCAGGGCTTGATCCCAGGACCCTGGGGCTCGATCCCAGAACCTTGAGATCATGTTCTGAGCTGAAGGCAGGCGCTTAACCCACTAAGCCACCCAGGCGCCCCTCTAAGTGTACTTCTAACCAGACCTTTGGATGACTCCCTTTCGTCCCAAATGGGAAAGACCAAAGTCTTTAGGCTGGGACTAAAGACCCTCCATGGCCAGTCCCCCTTCTGACTACTCCCCAACATCCTGGCTCACTTCCAGGCCTGTGCATACCTCTGTCTCCCGTCAAAGCACAAGCTCCCTGCTCCTGGCTCCTACATTTCCTCCAGGGCTCAGTTTCCCTGGCTCTCCTACTCATGGAAGCATACAGTGCAACCACTGGCCAGTCCCCGTCTGCTTCCCTGTGAGTCTCCCCTGTCAGGCTGTGCGGTATTTGGGGACAAGAGGTTGTACCTTACTCATCTGGAATCCCCAGGGCCGGGTACAGTGCCTAGCATCAGGAGGGCGCCCGGCAATCTTTGCCCAGTAGAGTTGGACGGTGCCTGTAGGCGCTTTGCCACAGCGGCACCTCGTGGTAGACCTCGGAAGTGCAGCGAGGAAGAGATCTTGGGGCGAGGGGTGGGGGTTCTGCAGGCTCCAGAGATCCCCTGGGGTCTGAGTAGGAGGCCCTCCCCTGTCGGTCTGCTCCAGACCCCATTTTGTCCAACAGCATCCAACCTGGGCACAGGCCAGTAGGCAGTGACCCACCTTTCCATCACCAGGACTGCTGTCCACTGAGACCTACCCTTCCCATGATCAGAGGCTTGGGGCATTTGGCTGTGAGTGACGTTCGTGTTTGTTTCCAGGCATGGCTAGCATATCTCTATACAGATACTTAACATCATCCCTCTTCTATAAGACAAAATTATTGGCAGTCATTTCAATAATCATGAAATGAATAGCAGTAGATAAATGGCAGGCAGCCAAAATTTTCTTTTATTGAATTTTATCTATAAGCTCTTGCCATTTCAAAAAGAAATGATGAAATTACAGATACAATAATCATTATAGTACAGAAAGGGAAAACATGGACACACACTTTTACATTATTTTTTCAAGAGGGAGGGACATATACCCATATATTGGTGTGCTCCGGTATTGAATAAAATTACATTAGAATTAAATAGGAACAATTTAAAAAGAAGACACTTCATTTTAAATAAATTGTTCAAATTCAGTAAAAATACTTCCTGTTTAATCTAAAATTTGCACTTTCCTAACAAAACTGCTATGCCCTCAGAACTTGCTCTCTGGTTCACTGTTTAAAATTTTATTTTATTTTATTTTTTGTTTAAAATTTTATTTTATTATTTTAAAGATTTTATTTTGGGGGCACCTGGGTGGCTTAGTCGGTTAAGTTTCTGCTTTTGGCTCAGGTCATGATCCCGGGGTCCTGGGATCGAGCCCCATGTTGGGCTCCCCACTTTGCAGGGAGTCTGCTTCTCTCTCTGCCTCTCCCTCCCTGCTGCTTATGCTCTCTCTCTCTCTCTCAAATAAATAAATGAAATCTTAAAAACAAAGATTTTATTTTTAAATAATCCCTACCCTCCAGTGTGGGGCTCGAACTTACAACCCTGAGATCAAGAGTTCCATGCTCTACTAAGCCAGCCAGTCACCCCCGTTTAAAATTTTAAATACAAATAAAACCAAGTGATTCAAATCCTGTTTCTCTAAGTTCACTATGGCAGAGCTAGGGCTTGGAGACACAAACCACACCTGAGGCCACTTGGACATTTCCAACCATTGGAACCTGCACGGGGGGCCAGTGTAGAGCTAGTAGTTGGAATCCATGCCCGTGTAGAGCATGGGGTTAGGAGAGGATAGGTAATAGAAATGTGCGGCCTTGAAGCCTACATATTTATTATTAAGGCCAACAAGTGAAGATGCAAAAGGACCCATATTGTAAGATTCCACTTATATGAGGAGTCTAGAATAGGCAAGTTCATAGAAACCAGAAGTAGAAAGAGGTTACCAGGGGCTGGGCAAGGGGGAATGAATGTTATCAAGAGGCACAGAGTTTATGTTTGCGATGATGAGAAAGTTCTGGAAATAGATGGTGGCGACGGTTGCACAACATTGTGGATGTGCTTAATGCCGCTGAACTGTATACTTAAAAATGGTGAAGCAATTTGCAATAGAAAATTCACAATAGAAACTCATAGTAGAAAAAAATGGTTAATATGGTAAAGTTTGTTATCTCCATCTTACCACAATGAAAACAACATGAAAAAAAAAAAAACCCCAACAGGTTAGAATTAACAAAATAATTTGGGGAGAGGGAAAGAGCATCTTATCACAGACATGGCTGAAGAGTTCTTGGTGCAAAGAGATCATTTTTTTTTTAAGATTTTATTTATTTATTTGACAGAGAGAGAGCACAAGTAGGCAGAGAGGCAGACAGAGGGAGAAGGAGAAGCAGGGTCCCCGCTGAGCAGGGAGCCCAATGCAGGACTCGATCCCTAGTCCCCGGGATCATGACCTGAGGCGAAGGCAGAGGCTTAGCCGACTGAGCCACCCAGGTGCCCACAAAGAGATGATTTTAAAAAAGAGACTGAAGGGGTGCTCGGGTGGCTCAGTGGGTTAAAGCCTCTGCCTTCAGCTCAGGTCATAATCCTGGGATCCTGGGATCGAGCCCTGTGTTGGGCTCTCTGCTCAGCGGGGAGCCTGCTTCCTTCCCTCTCTCTCTGCCTGCCTCTCTGCCTACTTGTGATCTCTGTCTGTCAAATAAATAAATAAATAAATAAAATCTTAAAAAAAAAAGACTGAAGGTGGGTTTTATTAAATTATTGATTATGTTTATTATTATTTATTAAATCATCTACCGACAAGGTTGGATCCCTTGGGACACCATTGGTGTGTTTATCTTTGTGGGTCTGTGGTATATTTGTCCTTTCTCTGTCTGTGAGGTGTTTTGAGTTTTCCAATGTGTGTGTGTCTCTCTGTGTGTCTTTGTGCATGTGTTTGTGTGTCTGCGGTGTGTTGTGTAAGGATTACTGAGGTGATCAGGCCCCCATCCCAGTGCCCGCAGTGAGGATCCCACAGCTGTTTCCTGCTGGGCGTTCGTCTCTGTGTCTCCGTGGATCTGGTCGGGGAAGGCGTCTCAGTGTTTCTCTGTGCGTCTGTGGTGTGTGTGGTGGGCACACGGCGGCGACCGACTCTGTCCCCTGCTCGCGCTCTCACTCCTTTTGTCTGAGACTATCTTCCCAGTGACTCCCCGTCTGGCCAAAAGTCCCAGCGAGCCTGGACCCCAGATTGGTCTGACGGGAGTGGGCAGCAAACCACAGCCCTTCTGTGGGGCTCGGGCACGAGTCTGTGCAGCCAATGGCCAGAGCCCCGTGGGACTCCCCACCCGACCTGGTGTCTGTGTCTCACCGCCCCCCCATCAGTCGGTCCCACCACCTTCAACGCAGGCACAGCAGTACCAGCGGGAGTGTCTCCGTCTGTCCAAGCGCAGCCCCACACCGGCGGCCGGGTAAGCCCCCCTTTCGGGGCCGACAGGCTGAGCTCTGTGAGAGGCCTCCAGAGGGGCTGGAGAATGGGTAGGGAGGTGTGGAGGCAGCGCGCCAAGCAGGGCTGGGAATCCTGTAGCTTCAGAGTCAGGAGGCAGCCGGCCCGACCCGCAGAGCAGGTGGCACGCTTCCCCGTCCAGCTCGGAGGTTCCCAAGCGGAGGTTGGGTGAGGGTGGTGGGAAGCCGGTTCCTGAACAAAGGTCAGCCCCCCTTGCCGCTGATGCTCTTTTGGGAGCCTTGGCTTTGGCCAACGGGAAAGAAAGGCTCCTTCTCTCTGGGTGGTGGTGGGCCTGGCACAGGGCTTCCTGCGAAACAGAGCCCAGTGTCTGGCTCCAATGGGCATTCAGAAGCTCGGGGCCTGGAAGGGTCTGCCAGCTGCCGGAAAAGGGGACCATTGTCCCGTCCTCATCTGAGCCAACGGGGCCTTCCCTCCACGGCTCTTGGGGGCCTGGCCAGCTCCGGGCTCCCAGGGTGGGCTGGGACTCCGAGGTGCCCACCGTCAGGCGCCACGACTGGGCTCCGTGGGAGGACTCACGCGTGTGGGCTCGAGGAACAGGCTGGGACTTGTGACTCTCGTTAAGTCTGGATGCGGAGCCACCCTCTGAGCTCCAGGAAGGCCTGGCTTAGGGCTGAGGGGCGTGTGTGCGCCAAGCAGCAGAACACCGAGCCGCTCCGATACTTTGGGGGGTCCCCGTTCCCATCCACGCGGTCTAGCACAGTTCCAGAATTCTCCCTGTGGACTTCCAAGCTAGCAAGAAGCCACCCCCGTCCTAGCTTCCTTCATCCAGAGCTCTGCTCCTCCGTGCACTGAGGTGCTTAGCAAACCCACTTCCTGGCCAGGGAGACCCTGATGCCCCAGCACGGGGGGCTCGCGTAGATCCTCTGCCTACGGTGGAGACAGCTCTGTCAAGAGCTCTGCCTCGGGAGGGCCCGTGAAGCTGATGAAGAATGACACTTCTGTCCTTTCATCCATTAAAAAACAGGGGGCTACGGGCAACATGGTAGCCTGCACTGGACCCTGGAAGCAAGGACGTTGGTGGAAACACTGGCGAAACCCCAATCAATCTAGCATTTAGTTCGTGGTGCGGTAGTCGCCTCTTCTCTGTGCTTTGGCTTTCCACATTTCCGTGACTGGAGGTCAGCCGTGTCCTGAGCAGATGGTCCTCTTCCTGCCACATCGTCAGTAGATCAGCAGTAGCCTGATGTCACATCCCCGTGCCTACATCACCCACCTCACTTCATGCCCTCACGGGGCCATGATATTCTCTCACCTTATCAAAGAAGAAAGGTGAGTTCAGCACAATATTTTGAGACAGACCACATTTCACATAACTTTTTTAAAAATTGTTTTTATTTATTTATTTTTTAAGATTTTATTTATTTATTTGACAGAGATCACAAGTAGGCAGAGAGGCAGGCAGAGAGAGAGGAGGAAGCAGGCTCCCCGCCGAGCAGAGAGCCCGATGCGGGGCTCGATCCCAGGACCCTGAGATCATGACCTGAGCCAAAGGCAGAGAGAGGCTTAACTGACCAAGCCACCCCGGCGCCCCCATATAACTTTTACTATAGTGTGTTGCTATAAAGGCTCTATTTTATTGTTATTGTTGTTGTTGTTAATCTCCTACTGTGCCTAATTTTTAAGCTAAACTTTATTATAGGTATGTAATATAGGAAAAACATTTTTTTATATATTATATAAATAAGTACATATTAGGTTCATACTATCCGTGGTTTCAAGCATCCACTGGGGGTCTTGGAATCTACCCCCCGCAGATAAGCGGGATGACTGTATGGTAGGAACGTTTCCTTGTGAGTTTGGACAAAAGTACTGTGGTTATCTAAGATGTTCATGTTCGAGGAATCCAAGGAAAGGTTCTGTGGGAACTCTGTACAACCTTCAGCTGTTCTGTAAGTCTAGAGTTGTTCCCAAAATAATAATGAAAAAAAAGTTCCTTTCAAAATGTGGATACTTGGGGCACCTGGGTGGCTCAGTCGTTAATTGTCTGCCTTCAGCTCGGGTCATGGTCCCAGCATCCTGGGATCGAGCCCCACATCAGCTCCCTGCTCAGCGGGGAGCCTGCTTGTGTTCCCTTTCTCACTCTCTCTATCATAAATAAATAAAATCTTTAAAAAAAATTAAAAATAAAAAAAGGTAGATACTGGAGAAGGAGCCCTTAGTGCCTGTCCTCGTCACCCCAGCCCACCTCTTTTCCTGAGACTGCTGGAAGCCTTTGTCTGAGCACCACTTTTGGACACAACTAATTTAGAACACTAATTAGAGCACTCAAACAGGGCCTACGAAAAATGTGAAATGCCATTTCTCAAGCATGTCCCGTGTGTCAGGGCCGATGCCCCTTGCATCACGCCACACAGCAAGCCCTGTATCTATTCCAGCACTATCCAGGGATAAAGAAACCATGCCTCAGTGGGCTTGGAAGCCCGCGGAGACCCCACAGCCGGAGCGGCAGAGCCCAGGTCTGCGGACTTCCCAGGGGCTTACGGACTGCTTCCCCTAGCGCTGGGCCCCCAGGGGGAAGTTGCTGTCCGACAGCTCAGTTGGCGAAGGACACAGGTCTGGTGGGTGTGACTGACCTGCGGGGTTGGGGGGAGTGCTTTAGAAGAAGGGCTCTCTCCAAGCCTCCTGGGGTGGCACCCTGTTTGCCGACCAGCGGCCCCTCAGGAGGCCCATCGCTCCCTGGAGGCCCGAAGGCCTTTCTCATCAGTCACCCGTCCCTGTGGCTGTCCTGGCAAGTGAGAAAGCCTTTTAGCTGTTCCCCACCCCCACCCCTGACTGGCTCTCTTCTGGGACTTTTCAGGCCCCCCGGGGAGTGGGGGGGACCAGGTTCTCTCAGCTTTCATCAGTCCCTAACACAGCTGCCAGGCTGTGGGTGGCTGGGGCCCAGCTGGCCCCCCTGGTGGGGCGGTGGGGGCGTGTTGAGAGGATGCCTGGGTGGGCAGCTAGTGAGAACGGGCTTCCTGGGGCCTCCCCGGGTGCTGAGCAGCGTGGCCACTTCCGAAGGCCCCTTTGTTTGCCCCTTTATCCAGAAGAGTGGCTGTAATTGTGTAGGGCACAAAAGCCACTGCGGGCCCTGACTTCCCACCCCTGCCTGTGGCCCGGGAAGGAGAGGGTTTCCCAGGATCCCCGTGAAGGCAGCCTGCTACCCCTCCCAGGCAGCCAGAGAGACCCAGGCCTTCTACATCTGGGCCCAAGACCTGCTCATCTAGCTTGCCTCCACTCCTCTGCCCGCCCCCACCCCCACCCCCCAGGGTCATGGCCATGCATATAGGACACTGGCTTACTGCTCATCCCCAGACACACACAAGTGCTAGATCTTGGGGGAGATGCCACTCACCTGTCGCCAAGCATCTGGGGGGCAGTTTGCTGACGTGCGGGTAGCCTTGGGCAGACTGAGCCCAGGCCACCTGAAGAGGCAGCTGTTAAGTGGGGAAGATGGGGAAGTGGGCCACAGGGTTCTTGCTCCTACCACGAATGAAGAAGAGGAGAGGAGGAAGGAAGAACATGTTTACCCTCCGTCCCCCTCCGCCTTAGCCCTTTACACACTGATCTGCTAAGCGCTGTCCCCACATCACGGTGTTCAATTCTCCCACTAACTCCCCTCCTGTGGACGACTAAGACTGAGAGAAGTAAGTGACTTTCTCAAGGTCTCCCAGCTCCTAAGTGAAATTCAAGGCCATGGATGTCTGGCTCCTTAGACCGTGCTTTGAAGCATTTTTCAGGGAGCGGGGCAGGAATGCCACCCAGGGAGGAACTCCATGGCCAAGGCCGCAGAGGCTGCTCTCGGGCCGGCTGCTTCGGCCTCCTGTCTGCCTAGACTTCCCAGCCCTGGTGATCCCCGGGGAGTGGCCACCTTTGCTCAGGGGGGGAGCCTCTGGTCCTTCCAAGAAGGGGACAGCAAAGCTCTTTGCCTTTGTCTCTCTACCTGTCCCTCACCTCCAAAGAGGGACAGAGGGGATCACCTCTGGGCTTGTGCACTATACCCTGGAGCACTCAGGGAGGAAAGAATGGCTCACCCATCGGCTGGCCTCTCACCCAAACTGCATTCCGTTGGGTCAGGGGAAGCAGTGACTCAAGGTCTTGTGGTCCACTCTGGAACACAGAGGGTCATCCCCAGCCCCAGGGGCCGGGCTCTAGGCAGCAGACCTCTAGGGAGAGCCACCCCTGCCCCACCCGCAACAAGCCTCAAGTCTCCCCGATGCCCCGGGGAGCCAACTGGCTGGTGTTCTCCCCAGAGACTGAGGCAGCTCAGCTGGATCTTCCCTCTCATTCTTCTTCCTCCCTCTGCTCCCCTTCCCTCCCTCTGCCTTCCCTTCTCCACCCCTATCTTTCTTTCCCTCCTCCTGCTTCTCATCCTTCTCTTCCTCCTCCCATACCCAAATCTCTCCGGGGGTCCAGGACTTGAAGTTCATATAAACGATGCAGTGAGCACAGCCCCCTCCCCCATCAACACACAGTGCCCACAAATCATAAAGCTCATACCCGAAGGAGGCCTTGGACTTCCTCTATGAAGCCCTTCATTTTACAGGTGGCTCAGAGAGGGGAGGCAGTGTGCCCATGGTCTAAGTAAAGTACTATGTGGCCACTTGTTCATGGGAATAAAAATAATCGCACCACCATTTATTGAGCACCTACTAGAGGTTAGGTGCTGTGCTAAGTACTTTATATGGATTCCATGAGAGCAACCTGTTAGAGGCACTATTTCCTTTTATTTTGCACCAAGGAACTGAAACACTGAGAAGCCCAATGACTTGTCCAATGTCATACAGCTAGGACATGGAAGACTATAGATTCAACCCAACTCAGACCACACATGAGATCTCTTACGATCATTGGCTCCAACTTCCTCCTACCCAGGACTCACTGATCACTGATTCCCTCAGAGGTTGCTTAAGGCCCCATAAGGCGCCCCCCCCAATTACACCAGCCTGTCTTCTGCCAGCCAGTCCGGGGGCCCCACTGCAGAACTCGCTCTGCCCAGGATGCCACTATCCGTTCATATCAGGGACTCTGTCTTGCTCACTACAGCCCTGCAGATGAGGGCAGAGGAGCATTCTGGGAAAACGGGGGGTAGGGGACCTGCAGTGTCTCCCCCCACCCCATCTGCCCGCCCACCCAGGAGCCCTCCCTCTGAGATGTCACATGAACTCATCATTAACAAAAGCTCAGGGCAGAGGTGGGAGTGCAGCCACAGCTGTGGGAATGGAGCCGGGAAGGAGGGAGGCAGCCAGCCAGAGATGTCCCCAACTTCTGGCTGCCCCTTGGAGCAGAAGGAGGCCTGTCAGATGTGGGAGGACACGGGGCGACCCCCCGCTGAGGAAAGACGCTAAGCTTGGGCCTCTTGCCAACCCTAAAGAGGGCCTGACCCTGGCTCAGCCAGTCCGGGACAGAGCAGCTGACTTGGTCAGCAACCAGGTCCTTGCCTGTCCCCTGCATTTGCGGGTCACAGCCCCCCTAGGTGTGGGCCATTAAGGGATCAAGAAAGCAGAGAGCCTCTATTGCTGGCCTGCTGAGCACCCAGACTAAATGGGTGTAAACACCAAGGACTGAGAGGAGGAAGGAAATGGATCCATTTCACAGAGGAGGAAACTGAGGCCCAGGTGGGAGAAGGGGTTTTGTGAATTCACGCAGCAGAATATAGGCAGTCAGGGCTTTTGGCTCTTGGAGGAGAGGATTGGGGGGAGGCAAGAGGGGATCCTCTTCTTGTCCCCCACCCCCCCACTGGGTCACCAGGCCAAGAGGGCTCAGAGTCTAGAGGACTATTGTAGGGAGGCCAGGGGACACTCCTTCTTGGGACAGGGGCTCAGGTCCAGAGGGAGTGCTCATGGGGGTTCCCCGTAGCACCAGAGCTAGCCCATAGGGCACCTCACTTCTGTTTGAATTAAAAAAGAGGACCCCTGTCCTTAACCCCTACCTCTCTATGCTGGTTGCTGCCACACCCCGGGGCTGGGTGCTCCTGCTAACCTGGCCCCCTCTCGCCCCGTCTCCTCCCTTGTGACCATCCCCCTCTCTCCGTGGCACTTCTTCTCTCTCCTACCCTCCCGTTCTCCACTGTCCCCAAGCCTGCTGCCTCCTCCATCCACCCGTGCTGCCATACGTGAGCGCGCCCGCCTTGCACCTGCTCTTTCTTCTGGGGGAGCCAGAAGTCCCCCCTTCTCCGCCGGGACTGCTCCTGAGCACGCACGAGGTCTTCGAAGGCATTTCTTTGGGAGCCTCTGTGGCCCCATCGGCTGAGTCAGCTGCCCCTCCGTGGCCTTCCCCTGGCATGGGCCTTGGCTCCCTGTATGGCCACACAGTGGCTGTCTCTCCCTCTGTGGACACAAAGCTTCTGGAGGGGAGGAGCCTATGTGTCTCCTCGCAGCTGTGTCCCTGGGTCCAGGCCCATAAGACAAATTGCTACAATGTAACAAGCGAGTGAGTCTTTCCTGGGAACCAGCTTCTGTGCGAAAACATGTTACACATAACACCCTGGTGCGTCTTCACAGAGACCCTTTGGATTCGATTACTACTAATAATTAATACTAATAATAATCAATGCTATTATTATTAATTAATAATAGTTAATAATAAATGCCCATTCCACAGGCAAAGAAACTGAGACCCAGGGTGGTTAGGTGTTTTCCTGCTAAGCCATGTGTCTGAGTCTTCTGTCACACGTGCTGCCTGGGTGGGGTGGGAATGTGAGTGGAACGAATTGGTAAAGAAACCGCCAGGGTCTACTGGGTGGGCAGGGACTCTGCAGCTCTCATCAGAGCCTGGCACCCGGTCCCAGCTTAAGAGGCCCCAGGACCTTCTGAAACAAGTGCTGGGCCCCAGCTTCAGCTTCGCCAGGCAGGAGCTGGGTGAGCCCCATTCGTGGAGCTTCGGTGCGGCATCTGTAAAGAGGGGGCTGCCGTCCCGCCCAGCTCCCCCGCATGCTGGAGTCAGGGGCTCGGGCGAGATCCTGCAGGTGAACACGCTTCCACACTGGTAAAGCTACACACACAAACAGAAAACAACGTTTAGTCTTTTTTTTTTTTTTTTAAATATTTTATATATTTATTTGACAGAGAGAGAGACATCACAAGTAGGCAGAGCAGCAGGCAGACAGAGAGGAAGCCTGATACGGGGCTTGATCCCAGGACCTGGAGATCATGACCTGAGCCGAAGGCAGAGGCTTTAACCCACTGAGCCACCCAAGGCGCCCCACAGTGTTTAGTCTTAATAAAAGCTACCTGCCTCTCTGCAGCCCTCTCGTGAAGGGTCTGGAGCTCCCCGGACTGCTGGAGGTAGGGGCGTCTGGGCTGTTGGGGGGGGGGGCGTCACCTGCTCCCTTTCCCAGCTGGGTCCCCATGTCCCCCGAGGCTCTGTGGGGGCGGGTTGGCAGCCTAGCAAGGTGTCTTCCTAGGAGATGTAAGACAATGGGTTTTAGGCCCCTGGTAGCTCTGTGTCCTAGAACGGGGGCCTCAGTTTCCCCACATGTAAGATAACAACCCTCCTGTTTCTGGGCTTGTGAAGACCCAGAGGCCGGGGCAGGGGGGTGAAAATCTGCATCCAATCCCCAAGCTAGGTGCCCTGCAAGGACCTCACTTATCTCCAGGAAGCACGTTTCTTTATTTTTCACACAGGCTCTTGTGGGGCCGCACCCGGAATAGGGCGCAGGCCTGTGAGGTAGAGAGCAGGGCCGAGCGTCAGAAGCCCTCCAGGATTCCCTGAGGTCAGAGCACTTTTCCAGGCATGGACCTTCAGCAGGTCTCAGAGGCAGGGAGGGCGGGGCCTGCGTCCCTGTGACCCCCAAGGGCCCCCCCCACTCCGGCATTTGACTGCATGTGTGGAGGTGCCCCTGGTGGGCTCCAGGCTAGAATCCACTGTCTGGCCTCCGGTCTGAGCATCCCCTGCGGAGGCGGCTTCCGGATGCTCTGCCTTCCAATTCCCTCTCTGGGGGAGAAAGAAACAAAATAAAGTTCTTCTTTCCATCACATGTGTCATCTCCTGGTCTAAGTAAAGAGTGCCGGGAGAGTGACAAGCTAAACACTGCTGACTACTGTGGCTTCGAGGCAGCACCACGGAAAAGAGGCCATATCGGAAATCATGTGGTCCAGCCTGTTTTGGGGGGCCTCACCCTGCAATTAATCAGCACTGAAATGGGGGGGAGCAAGTAAAAGATGAGGGAGGGTCTGCGCGCTCACCCTGGAGAGTGGGGAAGCTTCTGATTAAAGGGACAGATACTGTCCCCTTTCTTGGGGGGGTGTGGTGGAGGGGGCTAAGGATGGAGGAGACAGCATCCAGGGCAAAATCATGAATCGGTTTGCTTATTTTGAATTCAAGCCCGTATTGTGAAGCTGCAGCGTGGGTCTCCTCCCACCCTCCCTCAGAAATCCCTGGGATTATCATTCAATCCGATTTAGCCGCTGCCCTCTGGGGGCCTAAATGTTAGAACAGATGAGGCTGATGGGCGCACACACACACACACACACACACAGAGGCATTTAATCAGTCTGGCAGGAGGGACTGTTTATAGAAATGATTTCATTTATTTTACTTCCAGTACCAAGCAGGCTTGGCAGGGAATAAGCCTTTCCTCTGGGTATAGGCTGGGAAACTTTGCAACTTGCTTGCAAGCTTGTTTAAAACACAGGGCCTCGTAGGAATAAGGATGGTTTGGGGCCTGGTTCCAGCCCCTGCTTCCCGTTTTCGACTCACCTGAGTCATTAATTTTGAAGGCGCTGGAGTGCCATGCCTCAAGCATCTGGGTTTCAGGACTGGCATTCCCGTGGCTTCTCCTGCCCATGGGGGGCGGGGATGGGGAGCCCCTCTGTGGCTGGGGCTGTCTTCTGGGATTGAGGAGCTGCCAGCCAGGGCTCGGGAGGAGACCTGGAGCCCAGATCCAGCCTCCAGGGGACAGGGCAGCTGTGCCTCCCTCGGAGGTGGAGGTGGGCGTGTGCCCCGGCTTCTAGGGTGATGAGGAAGCGTGGTGAAGGCTGTCCTCTGAGGCCCTGTGGCAGGGGTGGGGACTTGATCCCTCGGTCTTTCAAGCCCTGAGGATCAGTAATTAATCCACTAAAGAGGCTTGGTTGTTTTGATGTGACTCAGAGCACTGCCCCCACCCCCACCCCCACCCAATCCCCTTTGTAGGCCCTGGGGGCTCAGAGACCAGACAGGACTAAAACCCACAGAGGGGTCAGAGGGGAGGACCTGGCAATTAACCCCACATCCTGAGCAGGGTGGGGTCGGTGGGGGGGGGGTCGCTGGGGTGGGGGCGGGGCTGGCTGCCAGCTGCCACGCCCAGGGGGAGGCTTCCAGGGGTACCCACAGGTGGCATTCCAGCCCCCAGATCTCCATCATTCCTGCCCCGCACCACCTCCCGGTGGCACCGTGGCCCAGGCCTGAGAAACATCTTCGATCCTCCACAGCAGACGGGCCCGTGGGGTCCCTGGCCAGGCCTCTTCCCGGGTGGGACCCTGCCCCCCAGGCCCCCAGCTTGGAGCGGCAGCTGATTCTAACCGCCCCCCCCCCACCGCCCGTACCCCTCCCCCCCGCCCCACTCTACGTTAGGGGGAGAATAACCTGTGATAATTTTTTCTTCTTTTTTCTGGCAACTAATGGACTCCTTAAATAGCAAAAATTGCGGCCTGTAATTAAGATCTTGCTTTTTAAATGATTAATCATTGTAACCCCTTTGAGCAGTTTCCTACTTTCCTCCCTTCTCACATTGAAATGCAGATCGCTGGCGGGGGGAGGGAAGTGCTCCGGAGCCTCGGAGGAGCAATTCAACCTTCCCAGCTGTCTCTCTCGATCCGGGCCGCCTTCCGGCCTGTCCAGACGCCGCGCCTGCCTGGGAGAGCGCAGCCCTACTCCGCCGCACTCCTGGGGCCTGGCTTGGGGGGCACCAGCGGGCCTGCCTCCGAGCCTGACCCTGGCGTGGCAGCCCAGCCACTGGCTCTTGGAAACTTCTAGAAAAGCAGATCACATTTGGGGAGCATCTCTTACGTGTCCATCCTGTTAGTACTAAGATCTCATTCAATGTTCACAACAAGGAGATGTGAAGGAGCCCCGTTTCCACAGAGGGACAAATGGAGGTGCAAATTCACCGAAGCGGTGAGTGGGTCTACCAGGATTTCAAACAAGGACAGGCTGATGCCGAAGGGAGGCTTGGTTTCTCCTCCCTGGGATGGACAGGTGGGCATGGGACACCTCACTAAACACACAGGCACGCGCGTGCGCGCACACACACACACACACACACACAAAATTCCTCGGCAGTGCGCGAAGTTCTCTCTGGGTTGATGGTCTTTAAGCCATCCTGGCAAACAAACATTTATATACGGGCCCAGAGAAGTGTTTTCCAAGCCTTTCCTCCCTTTGGGCCATACACAGATGGACAATGTGATCTGGGGATGGCACAGCGTGAGAGCTAGCAGAGGACTTGGAACCCTGTGTGTCTGTACCCTTCACCTTACTTAAGAGCACCCCAGAGCTCAGAGGTGAGGGAATTTGGCCGGGATCACATACCATACTCACAGAGAGGGCTTAGCAGTAGGCCAGGCCCCTCACAGGTGCTCATGGTGTTGAATGAGTCAACGCGGGCAGACTTCTTCCTTAAGTGCTTTGCTGATGCATTTCTCAGAACCGATTTGTGCATGTGTGTGCTGGTGGCGATTGGGACAGGGGCAGCAGGCTGAGAAGAGGCACGAGAGAGAACAGACTCAAGGATGAACAGGTGTGCCGTGTGTGTTTGGAACCAAGATCGCTGCACAGGGCACTGGGCTGGGGAGGCTGAAAGGCCCACGAACTCCTGGCATGGAAATCGCCAGTGACCCCTCCTTGTTAAGATCCTAGAAGCCGTGTCTGGTGGGTGGGCGGTGACACCATCCCCACGGAAGGTGATCTGGCAAGATATCGGGAAATGACAAATTGCATATAAGCTTTTGTCCCACAATCCCCTTCTGCGAATTTATCTCACGGACACACACACACTTGTGAGAATGGACTCACGCGCGAGGTTACTTGTAGTGACATTTGCAAAGGCGAAAGATTGAAACAGAGCAAATGGACCCTTGAGAGAGAACTGCTTTCATGATCCCATGAAGCTGAGTAAAATGTGGGAGAAAACAAGAATACAGATTTGTAGGGGCGCCTGGGTGGCTCAGTGGGTTAAAGCCTCTGCCTTCGGTTCAGGTCATGATCCCAGGGTTCTGGGATCGAGCCCCACATCGGGCTCTCTGCTCAGCGGGGAGCCTGCTTCCTCCTCTCTCTCTGCCTGCCTCTCTGCCTACTTGTGATCTCTGTCAAATAAATAAATAAAATCTTAAAAAAAAAAGAATACAGATTTGTATTGGCTTGTTTATGTGGCAAGAAACTCTGGGAAGATACATAAGAAATGAACTGTTCTTTTTAGGGAGCAGCGAGAACGGGGTGGACGTTTGACAAGGACCTGAAGGACACTTCTTACCTCAAAACTTTTGTATTTTTGTCCTAGGTGAAAGTATTAGTTGTTCAAAAATGATTAAACATGAATGACCCTTAACACCCTCACCAGCCCAGCACGCGCTGGCTCACAGGCTCAGGCACATGTCAGCCGCCCCATCAGTGGGTCGCAGGTGTATCAGGACACACGCCCGCTGCAGCGGGTCCACAGGCTCCGAGAACGTGCCCGGATTCAGGCCTGAAGTGAAGACACCTGCTGGGGTGTCCAGGGGTGAAGGCAGGGCAGGCCCACAGCTGCCTGTCCTTCCTGAGGGAGGCTCCAGCTTCCTTGGCCTTTTGCTCTCCTGGTCCCACGTGGGGACTCACCGCACAATCTAGGCATCACCGTGGGCCCACCTTTGTCTTGCCATTTTAGAGACTTGGCATGGCTCAAGGAACTGCTCCAGCCACGTGCCACGTGCGTCCGTAGTAAATATGCATGTGCAAACACAAGGTGCATGGCCTGCACAATGAGAGACTGAGGAGTGCTGAGTGCGGATGTAGGGGAGAAGGAGCTGGAAGAACCAAGGGAACTGGGCCCTTCCATTCTCAGCCGGAACCTGCCAATGGCTGACCCCTAAGCCGGGAAGGAGGACCCGTGCTCCTTGGGCGCATGAGAAGTAGCAAGCACGAGTCAGAAGTCAGACCACCCTGGATTCGAATCCCAGCCCCACCTCGTGGTCCCGGCCAGGTGCTGGACTGGAGTGTGTCATTAACACCGGGAGGTGTGTGAAGTCAGGCATGCAGGAGTCAGCTGGGCTTGCTAAGGTCTGACCGCTGGTAGTGGCAAAGCCAGAGTCCCACAGAGCAGGCTGGCCTAGCACTTGTGCTCTGCCCTCCTCTACACAGGGGCCCCCTCTCTCCTGTGAGCGGCTTCTGTAGGTTGGGTCTGAGTGCAGGTGCCCAACAGGTGCTAGCAAGCAGAAGGGTCATTATCAGGGCTGTTTCTGCTCTTGACCCCTGTAAGAGGAGCTCACTGGCTTTTGCTTGGGCAGGACATCTGGGGCTAAAGGGTCAGTTGCCTTGTCCTGCTAGGGTCCCAGGGAACCTGGGGGTCGTCCTTGGGGAGTGCCTTTGCTGCCTGAGACCCCCTGGGAATGAGGTCTCCTGGGGCAAGGGCAGCTCAGGGGCCACCGCCCTCTGGGAAGGGGCAGCCTGGCTCACTGTGCCCCAAGTCAAGCCTCTGTGCCAGGTCCTCATACCCTACCACAGCCATGCTGCCTCCCCTCCCCCGGCTCTGGGTAGCGCAAGCCCTTTGTCACTCTGAAAGCTCACTACCCGTGAATGTGAGCCCCAAGCTGTCCCACCAAGTCTGATCGGAGTGTTTTTGGCTTCAAGGAAGCAACAGCCTGAAGAACAGGACAGAGCTCCACAAATGCTCCTTCACCTCACACAGTGGGGGGGCTGCACGTGGTGCTTCCCAGGTGGGCCCAAGAGCTCGGCAATGTCAGGGAATGGGCTCAGCGTCTCTCGTGGCCCTGGGACTTGAACCCCAGACCCTCTTCATGCTGTCCCCTCAACAACATGTCATAGTAGCCCATCAGGAGGAAGGACCCGTGAACCCTCATCCTGGTCATCAGATGCCAGGGGCACTGGACCACCTTGGTACCCACAAAGGCTTGGGAAGGGGGCCTGGCGGACGCAGGGGGAACTGTGTGGTTCCCAGACTCCCCCCATCCCTGGACACCTAGGCCTGGTCTGGAGGAGCAGGGAAGGGGGCTGAGCTGCTCCCTTCTCTCCCCACCCCAAGCCCACATTCCAGGACATCTCTCAGAGCTGGGTCAGGCCAGCCCAGCTTGTTCCCATCCTCCCTGGGCGTGATGAATGCCAGAGCCGCTCACAGAGTCACAATCGCCAAATTAGGTTGCCAAAGGCATCCTAGGCCCGGCCTGGAAACACCTCCCCAGCTGAAAGGAGGCGTGTCTGGCTGGAGCAAACGTCTTTATTCAGCTCTAACTGACGTTTCACAGACGTCTGTAACTCTGGAGGGACACAAAGCGCCCCCAGGCTCGGCCCCCTTTCATCTGGCAGTCAAAGTGTAGGCGCTGGCTGGGCCGTCCTGAGGCCAGGACAAAGGCGGGTGCTGCACACACAGGCCGCCTGGTGGGCCTTTCCCTCCCAGAGGGCGTTATGCTAATCAGGCCTGCGGGACTCCTCCTGCTATCGATGGGCTGGGGACTGGGGACGGGGAGAGTCCGGGCTCCCCCAGAGAAGGGGTGGACTGGCCAGTCAGGTCTGAGAGGGTGGGTCGGCCTGGACTCAGCTGGCTGAGGCAGAGAGGGAAGGGACCCTGGCCCCCAGCAGAGGGGATCCATGGTCCCCAGGGCGAGGAGCACGTGACCTTCTCCAATCACAGGCAGATCTCTGAACAGGTCCTTTCCTCTAAGGAGTGCGTCCGTATCTTCTGCCAGATGCTCCTAAAGGCAAGTCTTACTGCTGGGCTCAGCCAACCTCCCATTTCACAGATGGAAAAGCTGAGGCCCAGAGAACAGAAACTCCCTACCCAATGTCACTAAGTTAAGTTAGTGGTAGCACTAGGGCCTCTGCCCCTGCCCAGAGCGTCTCTCCGCTATCAGAGGCCACGCCCCTGTGAGCTTACAGAGACTGGGCAGGTGCTATAAGGAGGCGTTGCAGGTTCAAGGAGGAGGGACCAGGAGGATGGGGGGTGTGTGTGCCACAGCCCCCCAGGGCCACTGCTCCTCAGCCACAGCCCAGCGTTGCCAGGTCCTCGAGAGAAGACTCAGATATTTTTTACGCATCAAATTTGCCACTTAAAAAAAATGCAGGTTCGGGGACGCCTGGGTGGCTCAGTTGGTTAAGCAGCTGCCTTCGGCTCAGGTCATGATCCCAGCGTCCTGGGATCGAGTCCCACATCGGGCTCCTTGCTCGGCAGGGAGCCTGCTTCTCTCCCTCTGCCTCCGTCTGCCAGTGCTTGCTTTCTCTCTCTCTCTCTCTCTAACAAATAAATAAATAAAATTAAAAAAAAAAAAGTCCTATTGTAAAAAAAATGCAGGTTCGTATTTTATAGCCTCTGGAAGGGCGGGGAGGGGTGGCCTGTGTGGCCAGCGGGCTGCTGGGTTTGAGACCTTTGCTTTTGGCCTCACTGAGATCCCCAACTTCCATTCCCAGGGCTGCAGGCAAGGGAGGCTTGACCGTGGCCACCAGCCCAGATACTCCCTGTGCAGAAGTTCCTGCTTGTGCAGAAGTCAAGACTGGGCTGTGATGCCAGCCTGGTGTCCAGAAACCCACTCCAGCTGTCCTTGGTGCCCTGGAGCCCGTCTGCAGCCCTCTGACTGCGTGGCTTCTGCTCTGGGCTGCCAGCTCAGGCTGAGATGTCCCCTCTCCAGCGAGTGCCGGTCCCTTGCCCTGCCTGGGCCCTGCTGTTTCCCTGGCTGGAGGCAGAAATGACAGGTTAATGGCAGTCTGTACTGGTCCCCACAGGGTGCCCTGACCTTCCCTCTGGGCTTGGCATGATCCTACAGAGCTTCCTTCAGAAGGGGTGTCAGAGAGAGAGAGAGAGAGCACCAGAGAGAGAGAGAGAGAGAGGAGAGAAAAAATAGAGAAGATGGGAAGGAAAGAGGGGGAATCAGGCAGATATAGAAGGAGAGAAGAGGGGAAATCAAAGGGAGAGGTGGAGGAGAGGCTGTGGATGGGGGTAGAGACAGAAGAAGGGAGATGGAGAGAGAGAAAGAGGAGAACAAGACCCACACAAGCAGAGAGAGCCAGACAGAGACAGAAAGAGGAGGGGAGGTTGAACCCACTGAGCCATGTGGACAGGTCCCCAGGAGAGGAGGCAGGAAGGGGGGGGAAGGAGGGATGTGGGGGGGGCGCTCACTCCAGGCACCCTCAGGCTCCGCAGACCCAGTCCCCCCCTCCCTTGGCAGGGGCATCTGGGCCCATTGGGAGGCTCTGAGCAGAGAGCATAGTGCCCCCTGTCCGGGCTGATTTGCTCTTTGCTCTGAAGCTCAGGTGGGGTCAGCACCAGCTCTGTGCTGGGTCAGTGGCAGACTTCCAGAACTGACCCACTGGGGCCCCGGAGGGCAGGAAAATGCTTCCTGCTGAGACTCCAGGGAGGCCTTCCAGACGGGGGCTTTATTCAACCCTTCAAAGGAGTTCACATTCAGCTTGGGAAGAATGAGACCCAAATTTCCAAATTCTTTTTTTTCCCTAAGATTTTATTTATTTATTTGACACAGAGAGAGAGAGAGCGCGCGCACGTATGCGTAAGCAGGCAGGGCAGCAGGCAGAAGGAGAGGGAGAAGCAGACTCCCCTCGGAGCAGGGGCTCCATCCCAGGCAGGACCCCGGGATCATGACCTGAGCTGAAGGCAGATGCTTAACTGACTGAGCCACCCAGGCGCCCCCATTTCCAAATTCTTAAAAATTTTCTTTTTTGAAAGAGTTATTAAATTTTTAAAAAGATTATTTATTTATTTGACAGACAGAGATCACAAGTAGGCAGACTCCCCGCTGAGCAGAGAGCCCGATGTGGGACTCGATCCTAGGACCCTGGGATCATGACCTGAGCCGAAGGCAGAGGCTTTAACCCACTGAGCCACCCAGGTGCCCTAAAAGAGTTATTAATTTTTAAGATGATAAAAGGAAAAATGTGTTTGCTGTGTTGGCACAGGAGGGATCAAAAGTTAAGTTTTTCCCAGCAGCCTCCCTGTGTACACTCGGGGGGACAGGATCTGAGTCCTCCAAGCAAAATCCACAAGGGGTTCCCTCCTCTTTCCCTCCCCTCGGCTGAAGGGACTGGCATCTGTGCCCACATCTGCCTGCTGGTCCTTCATGAAGCAGCTTTCCCCAAGCACCCGCATGTGTGTGTAAGTACGTGAGCGTGTATATGGTCCACTTTCCAGGGGTGGTTCCTGGTGTGTCCAAGGGTCAGCTAGGGGACCTGTCATTCAGTTGGTGGTAGCAGCCGACCAGAGGCTAGAAGATCGTTCGGGCACTGGGGGCCGCTCCCAACTACGGCCTTTGAGACATCTGACCTGGGAGGTCTTGGTGCTCAGTGTCACAGGAGGGAAATTTCAGGGACAGGAGAGACAGTGTTAGCCCAATGGGGGTGGTTTCAGGGGAAAGAAGAGCAGACGGGCCAGACTCATCCCTTTGCTCAGTGATCGATCCCTTGTCTCAAGCATTTACAGGGATGTTTCTCTCATGTGCATTTAATTCTGTGCATAAATGCTCCATGTTTTTAGTTTAAAAAAAAACCCATAAAGATACATGTGAATATGTCCTCTTTCTCATATGCAACATGGTAGTACATTCACTTCTACAGGTATAGGACCGGTTAGAGGTGAGTACACCCAACTGCGCTTACGGGCTTGCTAGGCAGCTGCGAAAGGCTCACCAGGGGTAACTGATGTTTACCTGAAGCATTGACTCTAACCCCACAAAGGTCAGACTCTACCTAATCCCTCCTCTGTGCCAAACCCTCCATTATGCCCTGCGGGAGCCAGAAGCAAATGTTCTGCCCTTGTGGACATTGTATCCTAGTGTGGTATACCGTCTAGGCACGTGCTGCGTATGCCCTCTGACGTGTGCTCGATGGGAGGTATGCCCGTGGTGAAATGGCATTCAGGAAGGTTCTATAGAGCAGGGACACTGGGAAGAATTCTCGAAGGGGGAGGAGGAGTGGTGGCACCAGTCACCATTTCAGCCATGCTCCGGAGGCCTGGGGATTCGAGTGCTGACCCTGCCATATGCTGAGTGAGTGAACTCCTGCGGGCCAAGTGCCTAGAAGTGAGCCTGCACACAGTAGGACTTTGTGTGTTATTAGTCTTTCCTCCTCTCCTGTCCTGACCAGCTACTGCGTCGGCGGTCTTGGACTTGCCTCCCTGTGGAGCCTGTGCTTATGGTGTTGGGGGCTTCCCGGCACCCCTGCCTCCCAGCATCTGGCCTGATGGAGGTCAAATGGTAACTGCCCATTGAAGTATATTTGCTCTGGGAAGAATTTCTGACCATTGTCCCATATAGTGATAAACGCGGACCCTGGCCTTTTCTCCTTCTTGGTGGGTGAGAGGTGCTCAGCTGTGGCTGCAGACCCTGCCCCAGATCTCTCTCCCTGCCACCAACTGCCAATGCCACCCTACACCCCATCTCCCTGCCAGCTTCCCCCAGGGCAGATCCTAACAGCCCTGGATGGAAGAGTCGGGGTAGGAGTGGGGCGTGGTCAGGCAGCAGCCCTGCGAGCACAGATGGAGAGGGGGCTCCTTACATCCAGAGGGACACTGACGAGCCATGTGGGTCCAGCAGGGAGCAGCCAGCGTGGACAGGGCCCCATAATCAGAGAAACCGGTGTTGGAGTGCCATCCCCAGGGGAAATGGAAGAGTCTGGGGAACGGAGGGGGCCCGGAGGGCAGGGGAATGCCCCTGGGGCAGGATCCAAACAGGGTATGTTCCTAACATCCATGACCTCTCCTAAGCAACACATCCCCTGCCCGACCCTTCCACGTGCCCACAGCTCCCAGCTGAGAGTAACCGGAGCACACACTACAGTGTGCCAGGGCTGAGGGTCCCAGGAGCATACCCTCCTTCGGGCAACTTGGTCTCCTGCATCCTCCATGCCTCATACACAACCAAGTGGATTGTTGGCTCCTCTTTGCTGCTTAAAGGAAGAACTGAATTCCTACAGTGGGGGAGAGACAGAAGGGGTAGAGGGATCAGATAGAGCTGGGTTCAAATCTCTGTTCCTCACCTATTAGCTGTGTGGCTTTGGGCAAGTCACTTGGCTCCTCTGAGCCTCAGTTTCTTGGTCTGTGAAATGGGAAGCCCAGTGGCTACCTCCCGGGTTCAATGAGCTGCTGTTTGCCGAGGAGGTGCACAGAGGGCTCGTGCCTTCGTAGAGGCTCGGTGAACGGGGAAGAACTTTCTCTGAGTCTCCACACGTCTCCGTCTATGCATGCTGCGGCTCTCTCTTTCAGGACCCCATCTCTGCCCCCTCTTGGATGCCATGCAGCTCTCTAACTGCTCAAGACCAGGCCTGGCCCACAACGGACCAGGCACAGGGACAGCAAACTGCCCACCTTCATCCTAATGGAACCTGGAGGCCACCTCTTCTGTCCCCTCTGGGGTCCCTGCCTCCTACCCCGTCCTTCATTTTCTCAGACCCAAAAGGACATCCCAGAGCACAACTCAAGCTGGAAGCTTCTGGGATTCATGAGAAAAGCCCCACACTGGTGCGGAGGTGTCCCCAAGGCCTGGGTGCCTCACACCCCCAGGCCTGCCTGCTCCTGGGAGAAGGGTCCGGGTACCTCCTATTTTCCCAGCCAGGAGGCCTGCGGGTTCCCACATTACCACATGAATGGGGCACAAGCCCCTGGTCCACTCGAGCAAACAATTTGGCTAGCAAATTGACATAATTATGAGAGACAGAGAGGGAAGAAAGCGGCCCCCACCCCGGAGGCCCCCCAGCGGGTGGCTCCCGCCGAGCTCCTCCCTGGCTTTGTGGGCCGGGCGCTCAGGGCTGATTAGAAACCGTGTGGCCTTTTCAAGAGCCCTAAGTGATTGGCCCCCTTAATCTGATTACAATTTGCAGAGCCCCTCCAGCCGCCTCTGAAGGGCCTTTCTCAAGCACCCCCGCTCTATGGTGCGCACACACGCACACACACGCACACACACACACTTAGCACCCACTTGGGCCTGCTGGTGGGGGCTCTGCTTCTCTTTGTCCGCGCCTCATGTCCTCAGGCGGGGACCCTCAGCGGGTCAGTGGCTGCCCTCGGGCCCCAGTCCCCTCAAGGTACGCCCTCAACTTCAGACACACGTTGGGCGTCGGCGACCCCCTAACACATGGGCTCGCCTATCTTCAGGGTCCCACACAGATACCCTGCCTGGGCGAGGGGCACGTGGGGACGCCCCGTCCTTTCCCATCACCATCCTTCGTCAGAGAGGCCACTCTGGGCATCCAGTTCTGGGCTGTGTGACCCCATCAAGGGCAACCCTCTCTCCACGGCTCCTATGTTTCTGGGGCTCAGGCTGCAGCTCCCAGCGGATTAGGCCCAGCGGGCAGCCTGGACAGCCCCGGCACAGGCTGCCCAGCCTACCCCCCCTGGGAACTCAGCCCTCCACAGCCACTTTGTAGCTCTTAATCCCTGAGGCTAAGCCACAATGGCTCCTTTTCCCATACTTGTTCTCGCAGGCCCCAGCCTGGCTTCCCACCCCAAATGGAGGCCCCCCCTCCCCCTGGGCAGCCACTTAGGATGAGGGTGGGGTGGGGGGCAAATCTGGGGCCAAGGCAGAAGGCGACAGAAGATGGGGCTCTGGCCTTGTTAGCGAACCACGCGTCCCCCAGGAGGAGCAAGTTGGGCGTGAGCCGGTAGGGAACATGCCTAGCATCTTCCGGGGTGACCCCAACCAGACTGCTGCACCCCCATACTTCAAGGCCCTCAGCCTGGAGGCCCTGAGAAGCATCTTCTCCTCTTAGGAACCCCACTCTCTTCTCAGACTGTCCCGAAGCCCTTTACGTGGCTGGGCCAGAGAGCAATCTGGAGTTCAGGTTGAGGTGTTGGAATCAGAGGGACCTGGGCCCCAGTTTCACTCTAGCACCATCTTTAATAACCCTGTGCCCTCGGAAGGGTTACTTGTCATCCAGGACTCAGTCTCCCCACCTGTGAGATGGGTGTGCTAACAAGTTTCTCTCAGGGTGGCTGAGAGGTCAAAGAGGGAGCCTCATGCACTCAGCCTGTCGCCTCGCACACAGCTGGCATCAGTCCATGGCTGCTGTCATCATGGGGGAGTCAAGGCCCGGAGGACAGCCGGGGTGCAAACACAGATGGGGGGCGCACCTGGGAACCTGTGCAGTCCTGCCGGAAACGCCAGGCTCTGCAGTGCCGGGTGGGTTTTTAGAACAAACCTCGCAGGCGCCAACAGTTTTTCGATGTCGTCCCCCGGATCACGAGAGGGGAGAGGGGAGGAGAGGCAGAGGGAGTCTGGGCAACAGGGGTCTAGACCCAGGTGTCTCCCTCCATAGGGCCCGGAGCGCGGAGGCGACCCATCGACCCCTGCCCTCGGGGCCCTCCCCGCACAGCCTCCAGGATCCAGGTCAGGTAACGGGGAGAGAGGGGAGGAGGGGTCCCGTCCCAGCCCCTCAGAGCCCGGTGCTGCGCGGGGTCTAACCCGGCTGGCGGGCGGCTGGCGGGCTCCCCTGGCAGGCTCTGGGAGGGTCTCCCCCAGCGCGCCCGGGTCCCCGCGGACAGGCCCCTCCCCCGGCCTCGTGGGCGTGCCGCTGGGCGGGGCCGCCGGGCCGGGGGCGGGCGGCTGGGGCCCCGCTCCGCGGAAATCAAAGCCGCCGCTCCCCTCCTCGCCACGCCGCACCCCTGCCGCGCCGCCGCGCACCTCCTCCTTTGTCACAATGTTTTTCAATCCGGTGAAGCAAACTGTCCAATTAGAGCCGGGGCCTCCAGCTTCCATCTTTGCCGACGTTTAATTAACATGCTCCTCTTGGCAGCTGCTGACAAGTTCCAGAAACAGGTTGTAAAGGGTTTTTGTCTTTACCCAGCATGGAAAATGAGGGGTATTACATCGCGGGAACATGAATAGGTTGCATTTCAGCTTCCCCCCCCTTCCTCTGGCACGGAGAATGAAGGCCTGTGTATGTATGTATGTGTGAATTGTGAGGGGGCGGGGAGGGCGGATTTGGAGGCAGGAGAGACCTTCTCCTCCCGCTCCCCTCACCCCTTCTTCCCTGGAGTCTTTGCTCCACAAAGGGTCTGGATTTTGCATCTTATTGGCCAGCTGGCACACTTTTGCCTCACGTCTCTTTTAGCCATAGCAAACCTCGCCATGTTGATTCCTATCTATGTGTCTCTGCCAGTGCTGTCCCTGTGCCTCTGTTCTGGTAAACTCCTATTCAGCCTCCAAAACCCTGCTCCCGTGACCCACTCTGGGAAGCACCCCCACCCCAGGGAACTGGATGGCTGTCAGGGTTGAGGGTGGATCCCTGGCATCAGGTTGGTCCTCAGCTAGACTGTGAGCCCCCTGAGGGTAGGAAGTGTTAGTTGGCCCAGGGTGGTGGCTGGCTACAGAAAGTGGGGAGAGGGAAACAGCTGAAGCCTTCTCCCACTGTGGAGGGAGGGAAGGCTGGTTTGGCAGGGAGGATGGAGGGAAAGGTTGGGGTCAGGAGATTGGCCTGAAGGAGGCTTCCCCCCATTCTCCCACCCTACCTGCGTACCCTTGAACTGGAGCACGGTCACATGAAGGGCAGAGTAAACATGGGTGTGTTTCTGGGATGGTTGATATGAAGTCAGGAAGGGCCTTGCAGACAGGCCCCAGCCCAGAAGTGAGCCTGGAAGGGGGCCCCAAGCCAGGCAGCCTCCAGCACCCCAAATTCCTCCCCTTCAGCCTTGGATGATTTCCCTTGCATTGTGGGTGGCGGGGTGGTGGGGAGGGCAGGACTGGGGCAGGAGGTCGGTTCTTTTGGGTCCTTTCTCCCTCAGATTGGCCCTGTTGATGTACTCACACCCATTCTACAAAGAATACCAAGAACGTTTATTCACAGAGGCCACCATCTGCATGGCACGGAGTGCTCTGGGGGACACAGGGAGCAAGAGAGGTGCTGGCCGAGGGGCAGGCAGAGAGTGGAGGAGCCCAGCAGTTGATGGCTGGCAGCTGAGTTGTCTCCTAGGAGGGCTCGGGTCTGCGGCCAGCTCCCAGCCCCACTCCTGCCTGCTTTTCCCAGGATGTGGCCACCAAGACCACTGGAGGCAGGTCTCCTCAGCCAGAACCTGGCTTGGATGCCCACTTTGTCTACAGCTCTTCCTTCTCCATTCTCAGGCAGGCCCCCTGGGACGAAGGGGAAGGGAAGGGAGGCAACCTGGGTCAGGCCAGCAGTGGGGTGCTGCTCGCCTTGCTCTTGTGTTCCCAGCTTGGTCAGCACGGCTCCTTTGGGAGCACTGGGACAGTCTGTGGAGCCTGTAGGGAGAGAGTCAGGAGGAACGGGCCACTGTGGGTCCTGCTGTAGCCCCTCCGGCCCCTTTACCTTTTCCGGACAGGGTGGGCATTAGTGGCAAGGGGTCATAGCCTCACTCTTCTCTATCCTTAAGCCCCGACATCCTCTCCTGCCCCATCACTCAGCCTTTTCCCCCAGACACAGCTCTTTCCAAGCTCTGGCCTCACAGGGGATCAAATAGTACTACTGAGCACAAAGGAAATGACCTGCAGGGATCCCATGCCCCCCACTTGCTCTGTGGGGCCTCGAAGAGCCTGAACTTCTCTGAGCCCTCATTTTCTCATCTTTTAGAAAGAGGGAAGTAGTTGCACCTGTCGAGTGGAGCTCTCTGGAGGGTGAGATGCAAAAGGCAGGGCTTGGTGCATTCCACAGAGGAGCAAGGAAAGGTGAGCTGATGGGAAGAAGAAAGGAGAGAAGAGAGAAGAAAGGAAGAACTAGCTTGAGCTCATCGACTGAAGAGAGCCAGACTTGTCATTTCCACTTCCACATGAAGAAATTAAGGCTCTGTCTCTGGGTGAGGAGGGCCTCAAAGTCACAACTGGTAAACAGCAAAGCCAAGTGTGTAGACAGATCACCTAGATCTTTTTTTTTTTAGTGCCTTCCACATACTCTTGTGCCTGTCTGGCTTGCTAGGAGTCTCATTCTGAGGCCACCAACCCCAACGTGCCCACCCCAATCCAGGCAGGAGGGGTGGATTTCTTGATGCTTTCTTTTTGCCCCTTTACTGGTGGCATCCAATTCCCAAGGCGGAGGGGTGGGCACAGGGAGGACCTGCCCATGCTCACCTGCTTCTCACCTGGCCTGGGAGTTTAAGGTTCTGAGGGCTTGAGGGTAGAGTCCTCAGGATGCAAGACCGTGCTCTTTGGCTCCTCAGGCGTCTGCGGAGAGAGGAGGGCAGCTCCAGGGGCCTTGTCCAGGCGGGTGTCCCTGGTAGAACTAGAACAACCTGGCCAAGTCTGGAGGGGCGGATGGTGTGTGGTGGGCGCCACCTTGTGATCACTGTGCAGAGCGCATGCAGAGAAGCACGGCAGTCCTACACACAGGTATCCCGCCCTCTACATCAGGTTAGTCACTGTCCAGGGTGCTGGGGCTCTGCAAGGACGAGACAGGGTCCTTGCCCCACTTAGAGCAATGGGAAAGCGTTCAGGTGATGGGCACAGTGACAATAGGAGCTGCAAACGCACGAGAGAGGCTGATAACCCGCCTGGGGGGGGGTTGGAATTCCAGTTATGCAGAATGAACCCGCTTTTGAAAGATGAGGGGTAAATGTGCCAGGAAGAGACAGCATGGCAAGCTCCCTGAACACCAGGCAGGTCCAAAAGTGAGGTGGGGTGAGATGTGGGGGAGGCCGGAAATGGATGGGTACCTGGAGTGGGGGTAGGGCGGATCAGCCTTGCGTTGGCTTCAAGGCTTAGATTTAATCTTAAAGATGGCCTCATCAGAGGTCCTGTGGAACATCTGTCTCACCACATCCTCTGGAAAGCTACCTCATCTCCCAGGTAAAGCAGCCAGGGGCCAGGGGCCAAGCGGATGGCCTGATGGTGGCTCACTTCCACGGACACAGAATTAGATCTCAAAATGGAGCACTGCTGAAGGGTATGCAGCAGCTAGTATGTGTGAACTAAGAATGATAAAGATCCAAACAGAACCAAGAGTGAACTCCTCTGTATGAGAATTGATAAGATTTTTTTAGTTTCTTTCATTAGTGGCAAATCCATGTGATTTCTCATGGTCGTGTCTAAAATAGTTTAAATTCTGACTTTAAATATGGAATGAAAATAATGCTGCTCAAAGAAGAAAGTTTATTAAGAATGTAATGACAGAATACTTCTTACAATAGAGACAGAGAGAGAGTGTGAGTGAGCAGGATCCCAAATTGGGCATATAATCTCTGCTAAGAAAAATCTCGGCTGATTAAAAAAACCCAAAAAACTGGAGGAACGTAGACCCAAAATGTTAGCAGTGCTTGAATTAAGGTGATGGGATTTCTTTCTATTTTTCTCTATTTCCCGGTTTCTCTTAATGGGCTTCTATTCATTTTATAATAGACATTTTAAAGAGAATGAATTCAAAAATGTTATTAGTTGTATACATGAAATTGGCTTATAGTGGATATCAGTGAAAATGACCCAGAAAGCTTTCTGGTGTGGTTTTAAAATTACAGAGCCAAATGAAAGGCGGTGATGGGCAAATCCGAGTCACAGGGCCCACAGACACAGGTTACGTCCTGCCCTGTGTCATGAGGGGAAATGCAGGTGGCTGTCATCCCCCCATCATCGAATGCCAGTCAACACCTGCAACAAGCATCCGTTGGGAGGGAGCCTGCCTCAAGTCACAGAAAGCCCGAATTGTGGCATGTTTTTAAAGAAACGGAGTTCTGTGACATCTTACTACTTTCAGCTTCTAGAACAATGTTTCTCAAGTTGAGTTTCTGTACCGATACCTCTCTGGATGCTGAAAGCAATGGAATGTCGCTCAGTTTCCTGGCCCAGAATCATCTGGGAACTTGTTCCTATGAGGAGGCCCTACTCAGTGACAGTTCTGGGCTGGCACCTGGGAAGCTGCCACACTTTGGGAATGACTTCTCTAGAATAAAGCCTTTGGCCCCCAGGAGACACACAGCCTCTGGATGGAGCAGGGTGTGCAGGCTCTGTCCCCACCCCTCAGTTTCCAGCCCCAGAGGGCTGGGTCTGTGGAGAAGGGATATAACTCCCTTTGTGCAGGGGAACCAGTCCCTGGAACTCACCTCCCAGTAGACCGAATCCTCAAAGCAGTTCTCATCAGCGGGTTGTCCCCAGACTGGCAGTTTCAGGATAATTCCTAAGGAAAGTTGGGGGTCACACAAGGTCAGGAACCACTTCCTCTTAGCCTACCCAGCCCTTCCCCTTAGCTGAGAAGCACCCCCTCCCCACCCCACAACTCAGTCCCAAAGCCACAAGTGCACGGGATTCCTGTGGGCTCCGGGCTGACCTCCGGTACACGCTCTTGGGTCCCCCACCCACGGCAGCCCCACCTTCTCTGGCTCAGCCACTTCCACTCACCCACGATGCTGCCGCCCACCAGGGCCATGGCCAGGGACACAAAGAGACCAGCAGCCTGAAACTTGCCCTGCATGCTTGTGTTCCATTTAGTCTTGAAACCATCAAAGCCAAAGGCAAGGGCAAGCCTGGGGTGGAGATGGGGGCAGATCAGGGCTGCACAAAGAGGCCAAGAAACCCCTTGCTGTCGCCCACAAATGTGAGCGGGCACCAAGGCTATGAGCCTTCCCGTGTGCTCTGGGCAGATCAGATGGTTTCTAAGACTCATGAGGAGGGACAGAGGTTGGGGAGAGAGGCCCATGGACAGTGGTTCAGGTTGAGGAAGGCTAGGGGTAGAGACGGTATGTTGGACCCCGAAGGAACAGCAGGAAGGAGGAATGGAGAGGGAAGGAGGGAGCTCAGGCTCCCCTGTCCCTCCTCCATACTTACCCGTTTATTCCATACACATCGGTGGTGGCGCAAGACGCCGTCACGGCACCCACGATGGCACCGATGATGCCAGGAATGCCATGCAGGTTGTGAATGCCGCACGTGTCCTGGATCCGCAGCCGGGCCTCCAGGAACGGCTGGACAGGGGAGACGGGCGCTACTCAGGCCCTGAGCAGTGGCAAGGGTGTGGGCAGGCCCCCAATACACGCAAACCCAGGATCCTCCAGCCCTCAGCCCCTGGCCTGGGGTCCTCACCGTCAGGTACACAAAACCCAGGGTGGAGACGATGCCGCAGATGAAGCCAACGATGAGGGAGCCGTAAGGCATGAGCATCATTTCAGCGGCCGTCCCCACGGCCACCCCTCCTGCAAGCGTGGCGTTCTGGATGTGCACCTGGGTAGGGCGGGCAGGGCGGGCCGGAGCTCAGTCCTGCCCCCAGAGCCTGCCCGCACCAGCGCGCCGTGTCTGGGGGCTGCTGGCGCTGGGAGGCCGGGATGACTCCGAGGGCATCTCGCAAGCCTGCACACCGTAGAGGGCGCCGGCCCGGACCCCGCTCCTGTGCTCTCTGCACACTGGGCACCCCCACCAGCAGGCTGGCCATCGTCCATGGACACAGATCGGCGTGATCGTGTCAGGGTGGGTGAACCCTCCTGGCACGTCTACACCTTCCCTCTATTGCTCTGTGTGCGCAGGTGCGCAAGTCTGATGGGCTCTACGCCCACGTCTGCTGGGGGCCGACCGCTCCCGATACTGTGCTGCCCGCTGTGGGGAGGATTTCAGTTCGTCTCCACAACCAGCCCAGGAGGTAAGGACAGTCACCTTAGGATGTTTGCAGAGGAGGAAATGGAGGTGCAGGGAGACCACACAGCTTGCAAGGGGGAGAAAGGTATCTTGATCCGGATCTGTGTGGAAGTGGGGCCCCTGACTTTGACCCCATTCTGTGTCCTTGTCTGCGTGGGGGTGCTGAGCGCACGCAGGGTTCGTCTGATTCTCTTCCCCCTGGTGTGAGCGTCCCTACCTCTCTGTGTGGTGAGTGTCCCAGCACACATGTGCCCGCGTCAAGAAGCTAGTGTCAGACTGGGAAATAGAGAGGTGGTCTTCTTTTATAGAAAAATCGACCAACACCTATGGGGTTTGGCCCCTCCCCACTAAAGACAGAACGGTCTGTCCCAGTGGTGGGAGAGGAAGGACACTGAGAAACCATATCCCCCCACAAACCTCCCCAGGGGAGTGGGCAGACAGCAGAGGGGTCCCCTTTGTGAGGGTATGGGGCGGGGCAGGTGGAGGCAGCTTTAGGAAGGCTGAGGACCAGCGTTTGGAGGATTGGAAGCCGGACAGGGGAGAAATGCCCCTGGCAACCGGACCAGGCTGGTCTGATGGGGCTCTCCGCCCAGAATAGCTATCAGCACCCCAGCCTGGGAGGAGGAGAATAAGGAGGAGGAGACGCTCACCCAGAGCAGCCAGTGTAACAGAATCTGGGAATCTGGTTCTGGGCTCTGCAGAAAACCAGCTATGGAATCCAAACAAATCATTTCTCCCCGAGGCTCAGTTTTTTCATCTGCAGGATGGGTGTGATCACCCTGATGCTGCCTGCCTCACAGAGTTGTTGGCCAGACATGGTGATCAGTGCCCATCGGGCACAGGAAGTCATAGTCACACCTCCCCCTGGGGCTCCCCAGTCTCCCCACCCCCACCCCCCACCACTCACCATGTCCAGCTTGCCCTTCTTGTGCAAGGCGCTGGACAGTGCTACCGAGGTGAGCACGCAGGCTGCCAACGAGCAGTAGGTGTTGATGGCAGCTCGGTGCTGGGCGTCTCCGTGGTTGGACACAGCTGAGTTGAAGCTGGGCCAGTACATCCACAGGAAGAGGGTGCCTGGCCAGACCAGAAAGGACCAGTGGGCCCCGGGGGAAGAGGTGTTAGATGGGCCCAACAGAGCTTAGGCAGTCGTCCTGTCCTTTAGTTCCAGAGATGTCATAGGACTCACGTGCCCCAGTAGTTTCCTACTCCTGCAGCTTTACTCATGCTGGGGGTTCTTCCCAGAACATCCTTCCTGCCTTCCTTCCTGCCTAACTTCCACTTAGCCCTCCTCTGCTCCAGGAAGTCTACCCCGGCCCCATAACTGGGCTACATGCCTCCCCCCTTGCTCCCTTGGCATCATGAGGGAGAATATTTTCCCCTACTGTAGTTAGATCATCTGGTAACATTGCCATCTCTTCCACCATACTGTGAGGAGCACCTTGAAGGCAGGGCTGGGTTTTAGGAGACCAGAATGGGTGGTTGGTATGTATTCTCTGAAATGAATGGACACAGGAAGTAGGAATTCACACCTTGCCCTAGCCCAGGGGATGGACTGACCAGTTTCTTGCTGCCGCTTCATCTGCCTTGGGGCATCCTAGGGAATACAGGGCGAGTGACCAACTTCTTCCAGCCCCACAGGAAAAAGGGAACACATCTGGGATCCTGGAGGTGTCTACAGGCAACCCCTCCTCTGCCCTTCCCCCAAGGGAACTGCCGGCCACCCACCAGACCACGTGGGGATCAGGTGTAATTACAGTGGCCTGAACTCCTCCTGAAGACCCTCACCTGTTAGTGGGGGTTCTCACACCTCATGGTGGTCCTCACGCATCCTAGAGGTCCTCACCCATCATGGCAGCCCTCAGGCATCATGATGGCCCGTAGCCACCTGGGCCATCTTCCCCCATCCCAGTGGCCCTCATTCCTTATAGCAGCTCTCACCAATCATGGCAAAGAGGTCCGAGTGGTACACAGCTTTCTGCCTCTCCTTGCTCTGATGTAGGCCGGGCCGGTAGAGGATCCAGGTCACTGTGAGCCCAAAGTAGGCGCCAAATGTGTGGATGGTCATAGAGCCCCCTGCGTCCTTTACCTGGGGGGTAGGGATCTGTCAGACTCCGATACCTTCTCTCTCCCAACTCTTAGCACTTTCCTTGCCCACCCCCATGAAACACACACACATACACACACACACACATACACACACACACACAGCTCCATCTGTCTGACTCCATAAGCTGCAGGATGGAGCTCAGGGCCCCCCACAGCCAATCAGTTGGGAAGGGGAGAAAGTGGGGATCCCTGAGCCCAAGCTGTGAGCCTGTCAGCAAAATGCCAGGGCACTGTCACCCAGCAGATGGGATTGTGCCCAGATGGGGAACCCCAGGCTCGGAGAGGTCCTTGCTTAGTCATGCAGCAGGAAGAGGTAAAGCAGAGCTAGAACCCGGCCCACCCCCTATCTACTTTGTCACCCACTAGCTTCTACTGTGTCTTAATTCCTGGGAACCCTGCCATTCCCTCTGGGCCTCCCCTCTCCACATTGCTTCCTCCACAGCCACTCCTGGCCCAGCCCCAGTCCATCTAGAAGGTCACTCCTCATCTCCCCAGCATCCTGCCACACTTGTTACCTGACAACCTTCCTGCTGACCGCCCGCCCCCCAGTCCATCCCCACCCCCCCCGTCCCCTACAGTCAGAGCACGCAGATCGGTTTCTTCCTCTTCTGTCCCCTTCTGCCCTACCCCACTCTGTGCCTCAAGTTCCTCCTTCACAAAGTGGGGGAGACCAGGGTGCCTTATTTAGTAGGACTGTCTCAACGGTGAAACTAGACAACTCGTGTCTGGCACCTGGTGAGCGCCTGGTACCCCACAGGGGCTTGGTTGACTTAGCCTTCCTCCCTGTGCCCCTACCTCCTCTCTAGCCTCCTCTTCCTCCCCACTCAGAACCAATCTCAGGGGAAATTCAATCCAATCAGAATCACAGACTTGCTCCTTCACTGTAGGTGGGGAAATCCTGGCAGAGAGGTTAAGTGTGTTGTCCAAGGTCACAGAGCTAGTTAGTTGTTGGCAGAGCTGAGTTTCCTGGTTCCCAGCCTGACGGGGTGCTGAGCCCCTTAACCTCTGAGCCTCAACTTTCTCTTCTGTAAAGTGGGGATAATAATTGCACCTATCGGGACGCCTGGGTGGCTCAGTTGGTTAAGCGGCTGCCTTTGGCTCAGGTCATGATCCCAGCATCCTGGGATCGAGTCCCACATCTGGCTCCTTGCTCGGCGGGGAGCCTGCTTCTCCCTCTGCCTCTGCCTGCCACTCTGTCTGCCTGTGCTCTCTCTCTCTCTCTCTCTCTCTGACAAATAATTGCACCTATCTCAGGGGTGAGGATTAATGAGGTAAGCCATGTGAAGCATTTAGAGCAGGGACCAGCCAAGGGCAAGTGCTCCTTGCATGTTAGCAGGGACTTGGCACAGAGACAGACTCAAAGGTTGTCGTGCATTCAAAGAATTTCCGTAGCAGGTCGGGAGGATTTTTGAGATCCTCTTAACTTGTGCCCAAGATTCATTCTAGGCACACCCTCTTCCAACAGGTTGGCCCACTGGAAACCTCTCACCGTGGGCCTCCCTCAAGGCCTAGGCACTCACTGTTCCCTCTGCCTCACTCCTTCGCCTGATTATTTCCCACTTGACTTCTAGCTTTGACATCTCTTCCTCTAGGAAGCCTCTCTGACCTGTCCTGCTGGTTCAGACCCCCCCCCCCCCCTTTTTAGGCCATCAAGGCCCTGACCCCACTCCTCAGTATACTATGTGGTTACTGTCTACTGACTTCCTAGCTCCCTCTCTAGATTGTGAGCTCCTTAGGGTCTAAAGAGGTCTGCCCACCTATGTATGAGGTGCCAGGAGCATTGTCCGATGTGTGGTCAGACTCCACAATGCATTTACTTGATAAATATTTGTTGAGCCCTTATTAGGCATTGAACTAGGTACTAGAGATCCCGACGGCCCAGACACATCAGGTTTTTCAGAGAAGGAGAAAGTTTACGAAGAAAATGAACCAAGTCAATGTGAGAGATAGTGACTTGGGGTGGGGGGGCAGTAAGATAGAGGCTAACACTGTGGGGCAGGGGGGAATCTGGCAGGGCCTCTCTGAAGAGGTAATATTCCAGCTGAGACCTGAGTAATGAAAATGACTGAGGGACAAGCATTCCAGGCAAAGGGAATAGCAAGTGCAAAGGCCCTGAAGTGGGACCAAGCACGATATGTTGAAGAGCAGACAGCAGGGCATGGCCAAAGCATGGAGAGATGGGTAGAAAGTAGATTATAAGCTTGGAGGGAAAGGCTGTGGGCAGAACATGTGGGGCTTTACAACAAATTTGGATTTTACTCAAAGTGAAATTTTAAAAACCACTGGAGGGTTTTGATCAGGGGAATGGTCTTACATGCATTATTAACAGGTCTCCATGGCTGCTGGCGGAAATTGGCCTGAGGCAGTGAGTAGGGCAAGGATGAAGATAGGGAAATGAGTTAGGAGAAAGAGATATGGTGGCTTGGACCAGTCTGGTGGCTGAAGAAAATGCCAAAATGAATGACTGAATGTAGTGTGATCTAAAAGAGAAAACAAAACAAAAACAAAAACAAAATCTCTACCCCTTGTGGGGGGCAGAAATGTGCCAGGCAGAGTGCAAATGTAGAGGAGTTGGGGACTAAGAAATGGATGAGGTCCCTGAATGACCTTCACCCCTGCAAAGGTACCAAAGAGGTATCTGAGCTAGAGCCAGAGGTCTAAGGTGCCCCTTACTTGGGCCATTGAATCGGCCGACTTCAAGGGGTGTGATTCCTGCCATAGTCCACATGAATGTCATCTCTGGAGTTGTGCAGGACACAACCTATGCAGCTGTCCATGTCTACCATGGCTTTTCCCCTAGGATCCTTCCTTACAGATGTGCCCCGCCAATATACCAGGTCCTTTTCTTGGCAGAGCAAACTGGGAATAAGGTGTGTGTGTGTGTGTGCAGGAACACCCACTCTTTCCATCTGATATGCTGGAAAGAGAAAGGAAGGAGAAAACCACCATATGAGGAACCCCTGCTCTGCCAACGTGCTGAACTGATTGGCTAGGTGGACTACATCCCTGCCCAAATAAATGTCATTACTCTCCTTTTAGTGATAAGGAGACTGAGGTTCAGAAGGTTAAGTGACTGGCCAAGGGTGAACTGAATCCAGCCAGCATGCCTCCCTAGCCCTCTTTTCTTTCCTCCCCTGCTGTCACCCTATGTGTCCCCCTGAACCACCATCCTTGAGCCCTGCTCACCTCTAGCAGACTGAGGAGGATGTACTCATTCACTGAAAAGAGGGTCACTTGGAAGAGAGTCATGATGAGAAGCTGGACAGGGCTGACTTTGCCCAGAATTGCCCCAAAGGCCACACAGACAGAGCCCACGCAGAAGTCCGCATTGATGAGGCTGTGGGGAGACAGGTCAGGGGAGGGTCTGAGGCAACAGCAAAAAGTGGCACTCTGAGTCCCGGGTTTGAATCTGGACGTTGGCCATCTGTGCATTTGGCTTTGTGGCTTAACCTTTCTGAGCCTCAGTTTCATGGTGTGGTCATGAGCACACAGTATCTTTTTTTTTTTTTTTAAATGTTCTGTTAGTCACCATACAGTACATCATTAGTTTTTGATATAATGTTCTATGCTTCCTTGCTTACATATAACACCCAGTGCTCCATGCAATCCATGCCCTCCTTAAAACCCGTCATTGCGTTCACCCGTACCACCCCCCCAGCACAGAGCATCAATCTAGGAATGAAAAGAAATAGCACATGAAAAGGCCATCACAGCAATGGCACGTACCAGATGCCCCCCCCTCCTCTGTGGCCCCCATCCCAGTGCCCCCTCAGGGAGCTTGTGTTCAAGGCACCCAAGTCATCTGGCTGCTGTTCTAGGATAAGCCCCCACTTATGGGGCATAAGTGGGGGCTTCTCCTGCCCTCCATCCTCTACCTGCCCTTCCAGAAGAACCTCTGACTGCCTCCTTTTTCAGGAAGCCTTCCTCGATTCCTCCACGCAGATGTGGTCTCCACCTCCCGACCCTTATCTCTCACTTTACACATGCTTCTGTATGCCAGGGCCCTACTTGGGTTGGAGCTCTCATGACCTCCTCTTCACCTTTCCTGGGAAAGAGGATCTGTGTCCCCGGAAGAAAGAGAGGCCTTCCTGCAGGAGGTAGGTAGGGGAGCTGGGGGCTGGGTGGAAGGGGGCAGGAAAGCCAACAGAGAGAACAGGCAGAAGAGCAACTCGGTCCTTCTTAAGTCTGGACCCTGAACGCCCACCCAGCCAGCAGAAGGCTGATGGAGAGGCAGACAGCCAGGCAGATGTCGTGGGGCCAAAGGAGACCCTGGTTCCATCCACATCCCTGCCTAACCCAGGCCTTTCTGTGCTCAACCAGCAGGAAAGCTGTCAAGGATTCCAAGGCAGACTCATGAGAGTTGTTAATGGGGTGGGGGTAGGTGCAGGGACAATAGAGGCTCCTTCCTCAAGACCTTCACATCCAGAAGAAGTGCCCCTGCCCCATGCTCAGGTGTATGAGAGAATCAGGAGGTGAGAAGTAAGAAGCCAGCTAATTGTAGGGCTAGGGTGTGGAATGGGCCCGCCTGTCAGTGTCCCTCCCAAGATGAGGATGTTCGTTGGGACCTCGGCTTCCCTATGAGCCTTGTTTACTGCTGTGTCCCCAGGACCTCACACAGGGCCTGACTGAAGGAATCATGGCAGTTACTAAGTGCCAGGCAGGGAAACACCTGCTAGCTACTGCATAGGCCCGCCTGTACCACACCCAACCCTGAGGGGACAGGTACTATTACTAGCCACATCATAGAGATGGATCGGGGGGCTTAGAGAGGCTGTGTTATTTGCTCACATTCCCATAACTGTAGCCAGAAGACCCATCGGACAGACATGACCATTGAGAAGAAGGGAGAGGGAGCAGAAGAGCCCACATCTTGGCCCATCAGTTCCCTGGAGATGGAGGCTTGCATGTCCTATCTCAGGAGGGCCCATGGAGCCTGGGGCAGAGCCTGAGGGCATCGCCCTGCAGCGACAGGTGGGACCTGGAGGACTCCTTAGCGGGGACCGGACAGAAGCCAGGAGGAGGGACAACATGGTCATCCAGCCCTGAGCACCAGGACTGGCTCCAGCTCGGTTGCTGGAAATCAACTCCCTGAAAACCAATTTGCCAAAATCTCCATTTGTCGAGTGACCAACTTGCCCCATAACTGGTTCCCCACACACTTCCAACTGACAAAGTTTATGATGATCCTCTTTGAAGATTTTTAGAAAGTTGTATGCTTCTGTTTTTTCAACTAGCCATAGCTCTCTTGCTGGGTCGGCCAGCTAAATGTATTACAGGAGTTTTTATTCTTTGGGTGTACAGTTTTGGGAGCGAGACTTTTCTTGTGTATTTTGAAATGCATGGTGATATGCATGTCAACGGTTTTATGTACAAAAGACTGACTTACTGATTCCAGCACATTCTCTATCTTCTCAACTCTTTTTCCAGTTTCTAAGTCACTTAAGAAGACTTAAGTCACTGACCAGCTTGAGTGAATGAGTATCTTGCAAGTATTTGGCAGGTTTTAAATTTCACACACCTGGCTTATGACCCCCCCCACCCCCCCCCCCCCGTTGGTGCTCCGGATGTGACGTGGTGTTGTGGCAATTTGCCTCTGAACCCTTTCTGTGGATTTGGTCTTCCAAGCAGGCTAAAGAGTGTTCCTTCGCACACCCGCCCCCTCGCCCTCTGGGCCCCGCCCCAGGACACGCCCTCGCCCTGGGCCCCGCCCCGGGCCCCGCCCCGGGCCCCGCCCTCTAGCTCCGGGGCCCGCCCCGCGCTCACTTTTCCACGCCCACGTGAATGTAGCCTTCGTGATAGGAGTGGAACCAGCCCTGCATGAGCAGCGCCCATTGGATGCCGAAGGCCGCCAGCAGGAAGTTGAAGCCCACAGAGCTGTAACCGTAGCGCTGCAGGAAGGTCATGAGGAAGCCGAAGCCCACGAAGATCATCACGTGCACGTCCTGGAAGCCTGCGAGGAGAGCGCAGCCCGGGGTCTCGGTGGTCTGGGCCTCTTCCCGGACGCCTGGCCCCCAGGTAGCCTCCCGAACCCCCTCCTCCCATCTCTGCATCTGGATCCCGGGGCCCAGGCGCAGGTGCTGCGGGTAGAACAGCCACTGCCCCCATCTTGTCCTAAGAACCTCTGGAGGGGCCTGGGCCGGGGGGACCGAGGTGAGCCTCCCACTACAGAACGCTCGTTCTAATGCCAACATACGCTGCGCGGTGCTAGAGCGCAAAATTGGCGCCAGACTGTGGCTCACACCTAGAATCTAGGGTCTAGAACCCAGACTTTCTGCGGCCTTGCCCCCTCAACTCCGTTTTTTTACTACAGAGAAGTTAGTCTCCACTGGGTCTGCGTCTCTGGAGGGGCCAAGCACGTGAGTTGATCATCCCCCCCCTCACCCCATGAATGTCACATCCCACCTCCACCCCCAGCAAGTACACTTTCTTGCATTCCTGAGACCCGAATCTGGACCCCAGTTCCTCCATCTGCTGCGCAGATGACTCCGGAAAGTCAGGTAACATCCTTGGCTTTCCATGCCTTCTGTAATGCTTACAAAGCCTGCAGAGATTAAATGCGGGTGTGTAGGTACACCACCTAGCCGTGTCCATCCCGGAACAGGTGTTCCAACTGGACAAGTGTCATTATTTATTGTTGCTTTATTATTTGTTATTACTTAGGCATAGGTTCATTCTGAGTTTTGAACCAACTCTTCTGCCAACTCTTGGGGTCTAGCCTTGACAAGATACTTCCCCTCTCAGAGCCAGTTTTCTCTATAAAACCAAAGGATGGATTAGAGTGATCGTAACTGTCCTCCCAGTGCTAATGTTACCTGATTCTAGAGTCCCAGAAAATTAAAATAGAGGGCAAGGACCTTTGGGAAGCAAAGACAGTTACAAAAATATAAGGCGCTGTGTGGGTCTATAGGACACAGGAGCTAGATTGAAGGGTTCCCACTGGCCAAATCTGGGATGGTTTGAGCACCAAAATAATTACGTACTGTAATAAATTAAAACCATTACAAAATAGCAACTCGGAGTAGGAAATAAGTGAGAATGCGGGGAAGGCTCTTGATGGTAACAGAAGGCTGAGAGCCAGACAGTTAAATGTGGAATGAGCGCTGAAGTTGGAAAATCGTGATTTTCACAGTAAAGACTCTTATCAGTGGATGCTGAATCCAGGGGGAAATTTTGATGAGGAGCAGAACATTTGCCTTGTCTTCAAGAGTCTCCCCAGAGACTGTGAGTTGCAAGGGACTGAAAAGAAAAAACAAAAAAAACCACAACACCAACCCAGTAATTATGAAGTAGAGAAACAGGACGACTTCTCAACGGGGTGATCAAAATTAACCTTACTCATGAGGGACAGGTGGATTACCACGGGCCTTCAGATGTAATAATCTAAAGGCAACTTGTCACCTGTATGGCATTCTAGCCCAGCAGGCATCATCCCAGTCTACTTACAAGGAAGATCAAACAGAAAACGAGTCATGTGCCATTAGAGGGTGTGTGTGTGTGTGTGTGTGTGTGTAGAAAGAGAAGGAGCAGGTCGCTGATTCAGTTAGAGTATATAGTGCTCTTTATGCTACTTCTGTTTTAGCAACTTCTTGCAAATTTGAAATTCCTCCCAAGTCAAAGAAAAAAAAAAGGTGGGCGGGACCTGCAGGGTCTTTCTTCATTCCTGGCTCCCCCTCCCGCCATGCACCAGCGGCACAGGTCTGGCGGGTTCCTCAGCCCTACCCCAGGGTCTCTGGCTGTGGCCTCCCCCAGCTCGGGATGCCGTTCCCGCAAAATGGAAGCCAACAACTTCTTTTCCCGCAGATCTCAACCAAACATGACCTCATCACAGAGGCCCTCCTGACCCTCCCGTTTAAAGGCGGTTCGCCCCCTCCCGGTCCCCCTTCCTTCCTTTCAGGTTCTTACGCCACCGCCGGTGTGCAGCTGGAGTGTCTGTCCCACCCGCCAGACTGGAAACTCCCAGAAGGCAAGGCCAGGCCTGTTTCCTTCACGCCGCTGTTCCCCAGCACCTGGGAGAGTGGCCGGGGAGACTCTCCGTCACTGTCTGTGATGGCATGAATGATGACGGCTGTCACCCCAGCACCGAGGGTGTCTGCCGAGTAGCCAGTCAGGGGAGGCTGCGGTTCCTCTCCAGTCGGACACCTCTTGCGCCCCGGGGTGGAGAGCCTGGCCCAGGTGGCGGCAGCCCTAACCGTGCCTGCCCCCGCCTGCCCCCCCCCCCCACAGGTCTCCCTGGGGCCCAGGCCACGGCCACAGCCCCCTTGGCCAGCGGGCACCTGGAGGTGGCTTAGGGAGGAGGTGCTGGCAGGGTGCTGGGCGGGGACGGAGGCATGCCAGCTGGTGCCAGGGAGCCATGGGTCTCACCCCAGTGGGGTGCTGTGAGCCGCTGTCTGGAGACCTGTGCGGGTCTGCACGAACCAACAGCAGCTCGGTGGAGGTTTCACAATGTGTGCGGCTGATTTCGTGTGTTACAGCGTTTCATGGTTTATCACGTTTCCAACTGTTGTGGGGGGATCTGAGCTAATGCGTGTGAGGCACCATACGTGGCATTATGGTTATTCTTGGGAAGAACGGATGGGTGGCAGACTGGAGGAGAGGTGTGAAAGAGGGAGGTGACACTTTCAGACTCCAGTTCCAGCAGCAGGGAGGGGAGCTGGTAGGAGGGCAGGGCTGCCGATAGACACGGGGATCTGGGAGCTGGTTGTGGAGTGGGAGGGAGGGGCTGGGTCTAGTGCTGGCCTTGGAGTTGAGAGGACCACGGTGGGCTGGGCAGGGCAGGTGAGAGGGACAGACCCTGGCTGTGCGGGGTGAAGTGGGGATCTGACACCAGAGTGGGGGGGGGCAGGCCCGCAGATGGAGCTGTGAGTCAGAATGTGGGCACAGTGAGGGGGAGGCAGGAGCTGAGAGCTGGCCTGCCTTTGAAGCTAGCAGGCTGGACAGGGAAGGCACTGGCAGGAGGTGGGAGGAATCCCCGGGAAGAGGCAGCATCACAGAGGGTGGGGGCCTTTCGGCTGTTTGGTGGCAGAGAGGAACCATGTGGTCAGGGGCGGAGGGTGGGTATGGTGGGGGCACCCTCCTGGGGAACAGCTGCAATTTGAGGCTGCCTGATGCCCTCCCCTCCTCAGCACACCATCTCTGCCTGCCCCCTCTTGCCAGTTCTCTGTCCTTCGTGACTCCCCTTACTCCCTGGCTATCCTGACCTCTCTCTTTGCCCCTCTCTGGGGGTGTCTCTTTTCTCCTGCCCCACTTGGGGCACGCAGACACCAGCTTCCCTCTCCTTGGGCACCTCCCCGTTCATCCTCTTGCTCCCTTTCTGTTTCTCTCCCACAGTGGTCCCAATTTAGAACCCCAACCTACCAGTTGAATAATTTATGCTTTATAAGGTTGGGTGCTGCTAAAATGCTTTTACTAGTAATGGTTTGAAGGTCCCAATTGTGTGACCTTCGGGAAGGGCATCATCCCTCGGATCTGCAGTTTCTTATTCTGTAAAGTGGGGTTAGTCCATGTGTTTGGGAAGTGCTCACCCCAGAGTTCTGTGGTGCACATGTAATGACTTCATCCAGCCCTGGGTAGAGGCCTGGCTCTTCAACAAATTGATCAATCATATTAGCTACTATTTCTCTTTTCTCCTGCAAGGCTGTCTTTGTGTTTCGCAGAGTTGGCGACTTGCTGTAGATCAGTGGAAGGTGGTGAGACACCTCCCTTCCCCCCCTCTTTCCCCAGCCTGGGGTGACACAGCAGTCCTGCGTCCAGAATCTGTCCTCTCTACCCAGAGAGCTTCCCCCAAAACCAATGGGGTGGGACAAGCACGCTGGCTTGCAGCCACGAAATCTGCCACAAGGGGGCACCAGTACATAGCAGCTCTCCCTCTCCCCTTCTCCACTCCCTTCCTAGGTCTCTAGGGGCCCCTTTTCCCCCACCTCCAGAATGTGTCCCCAGTGAAGCCGGCCTTGGCTCTGAAATACGAGTTTCCCGGGCCACTGAACCACAGCAGCTTCCTCCCCTCTGCCGCCCCGGCACAGAGAGCATGGAGCCCTGCCTGGTGCGGGTGGGTGCTGCTCCCTTCTCATTCTCTGCAGGCCGGCCAGGCCCAGACTTTTCCTTGGAGTCCTCCTGGCCAGTCCAGCACTTCCCCAAGGCTCTGTGGCAACCTCTCCCACACCTCAGAGCCGACCCAGTCACCACACAGTCTCCTGGCAATGCCGCAGAGGCCCCGGGAAAGCAGGTGGGATATGGGGTGGGAGGGCTCAGCCAGTCCCTGTCCCTGTCCCTGTCCCTGTCCCTGGTGCCCAGCGTGTTGGGCACATCTCTAAAGTCCATTTAGGCACCACAGGATGGAAAGAAATGCTCTGCCTGACAGAGCCTGCAAAAAGCACTTGTAAGTGGGGAAAGCACAGAGGAATTTAAATGCTCACATTTAGGGACAAACTAATATTCAGGGACACACTCCTTGGCCATATCTCTAAAGAGATGCTGAGCCACCACTCGCGTCCCTTCAGCGCCAGAGCACTCACTCCCCCTGAGGACACCTGATACCAGCATTCACTGTCCCCTCACTTCCTGCCCTCAGATGGGCCCTACCAGTCCCCTGCCCTCTTCAGTTTTCCTGGAGAGCCAGCGCATTAAATAACAGTCCCACTTCACAGACGAGCATACTGAGGCTCACTCCATTTAGTGAGGGACCCAGATCTGTTGAATTCCACAGTCCAGGTTGTGCCGCCCTCTGAGACTTGCGGGCAAGCTTGTCCTTTACTAATGGAGCTGAGTCTGAGGGGCGGGTCCCAGAATTGCAGAGCGAGCCTGGCTGCCGTGGCTTCATGAAACAGTCTTTCCAGGGTTGAAACTACAGCAGCCTCTGCCCTGGGTCATGTCCTAGAAATGTGTCCACTCCTCCTTCAGTCTTTGCAGGAAGTTTCAGGAGCGCAGACTCTGAGGGCTCTTCCTCAAGCCAGCTTCCCCCGGACCCTTCCAACAGCCACTGAGGCCCCAGAGCCCTAGCCCGTGAGGAGCATGGACCTCAGAGGGCACTGTCAGGGCAGGTCCCCAGCTGGCTCGGTGCCTGCTGCCTGCTGAGGGGCCCATGCCTGGGGAGCAGTCCCAAAGCCTCCCTGAGCCCCAGCCTGAGCCAGCTGGAGCTGGACTCTTCTGGAAACCTGAGATGCCCAGCAGGCTCCACTAATCCCCCGGGGAAGGAATGAGGCCCACACAGGTGTTGTGTGGACAGCCTAGCGCCAAGAACCCAGAAGGTACCAGAAGGGCATGCCCTCATCCCTGGCCCCTGGGAACTGCCATACCGGAGCCCCACTGGCACTGGGAGGCCGCCTGCTCTCTCCCCTTAGTGCAATCACCACGACCAGGTGGACCAGAAAAGGGTCAGGGGAGGGGGAGGGGGAACGGGAAAGGTGCCAGGAGGAAGGAGAGTGAAGGGGGAAGAACCTAGGGCTCCTACGTGGGCTCTCTGGTTTCCTAGTCACTCTCCGTCCCTGGCCTTGGTCTCCTTGTGTATAAAATGGGAACCCCGACACTGCCTTCCTCCTAGGGCGGTGGGGGCATCCAAGGAGGGAACCCATGCCTGCTATCTTGCCTTGTTGCCACTACTTGCCAAGGAGTCCCGAGGCCAAGGATCTCTCCCTGTACTCCTCTCCTCTCTGTCACTTCCTGCGTGGTGACCAAGAGCTTCTCAGCACCCATGGGAAAACGGCAGGGGAAACTCAAGCCCGCCTTGATGGCTGCCTCATTCCCCCTTAGGAACCTCCCTCCTATCCCTTTCACAAACCCTACCCTTGGGCCACTCTGCACCACTCATGTGCTCCCCGCATGCCTGCCCTGCTTCCCCACACCCCCACTGTCCCACTACCTTCCAAGAAGTGGAAAAGAAGTGCCCAGAGAACCTGACCCCATTGAGGACAGGGTGTTGGGGTGCTCTCAATGAGTCTGGGAGCGCTTTGGGGTCAGAGAACCAGGATATGCAACTTGTTCCTCCAGAGCGGCCATTAAGTCTTGGTCTCTTGGAGGAGTCGTGGTTTACGTGTGTGTCCTGGCAAATGACTACTAGCAGAACTCCCCTACCTCCTCACTCACCAGAGTATCATTGGTTGATAAATTATATGGCCACCCCATAGGTAAGTGATTGTTGTGGGAATAAATGAAGGTGGATGTGAATGGGGTGGGGATAGAAGCTGGGGAGATGCGAGGGCCACATCTCTTGTTGGGAAGGTTCTGTAGCTTCCATTTGAGGGCTTTGAGACTTTCCATTGCCTGGACCCATCAAGGACCCATGAATGCCCATGGGAGACCTTGCCTTCTGTGCTTTGCTGGGAGGCTGGGTTTTTGGCTAAGAGATAAGCAAGAGCCAGCACGAAGGAATGGAACAGGCAAAGGAGGGTCTCCAGCTGCCCTGCCTCTCCATTTGCGGGGTCAATCCAAGGAGAGTCAAGGTGGGCAGTGAAGGGCAGATTTAGAGTCCAAATTCTAAGGCCACAGCTGTCAAGATCTCTTAAAACGTGACCCTGAGTAGAGCCCAGTAGAGGCTGTGGTCTCAACCAGCACAGGGTACAACCCTCTTCCATCACCTCCCTTCTTCTAGGCACCATATTTCTATTAATGTAGCCTGTGGTTGCAGTAGCTTTTTGGCAGCCATTTAATATGGCTGGCTCCCACTGAGGTGGCTGCCCCCTCACCCTCGTCTTTGTTCATGCAGGCCATCATCCTGAATGTATGCTGTTATTTATCTGGATCTCAGTGACATGTTATTTCTGGAGGTAAAGGCTCCCATCACTGAGGGTTTTCAAGCCATGGAGGGAACACCAGTTGGGAGAGGTGGCTGTTGCCAACGAACTTTAGGGTCCGTGCTGAGACTAACGGTCTGTGACCACGTGAGCACCAACAAGTTGGAATGATTGTCATTGCTGCTGGTGGATGGTGTGGGCAGTCGGAAAGCACACGGGTATGGAAAGAGCCCTGGGCTGGGAGTTTGGAGGTTGGGCTGATCTGAGTGACCTTGAGCCAGTTTTTCCAACTCCTGAGTCCTAGGGCATCTGTGCTCAGTGCTTCTCCACTAAGTGCTCCCTTAGGAAGTGAGGGCTCCATGGCCAGCCCAGTGCCAGAGCTCGACGGGCACTATCTCACACCAGCCTCTCCCCAGCCCAGTAAGGCAGAGGTGGAAATGGAGTCTCAGCAAGGTTGACCTGTGCCTAAGGCTACCCACCTGGCCAATGGCGGAATCCTGATAAAAGTGAGGTCTGGTGATTCTAAGCCCATGCTCTTAACCACAGTAGCACAGACGCCAGAGAATTCAGGATGCCCCTTATTCCTCTCCAAGCCAGAAGAGGGCAGGTGCGGTGGTCCCGCATGCCTCTCCCTGCACACCTCTCCCCACAGCCACTGCAGCCCTTGACTTGGGACCGAGACCAGCCCAAGATTTGGGACCTTGACTTGACAGATGCACCTGGACAAGGGAGCCAGTGTCACCCCCTGGCTGGTGACTGAGATGAGACTCGGGTCTTTGGAGGACAAGTAGGGCCCTCTGACAGGGAGGTTGGAGGACTCTGATGGCCCCCCCCGGAAGGAGCTCCCCCTGGGGGGTTTTCCCTCTTTGTTTAACGCAGGGAAAAGGAGTTAGTGCGCACGTGGCCCTTTCTCAAGCGAGCTCTCCTGAGGCTGGCGGCGGCGCGGTTGGGAAGGCTGAGTGGGGAGGACCACGAGGCTCCAAGGGAGAGAGCCGGGAGGATCAGCAGCTTCTCCTGCTCCAGCCCCCTCCCGCCCTCCTTCCTGAGCAGCCGACTTTGCAGGTGCAGCGAGGCAGGGCTCTCGGCGGGGGGCGGCGCGCGGGGACCTGCGGGGATGCCTGCGGGGGGCCTGCGGGGTGGCCGGACTTACTCGGGTAGCGGTAGTAGAATTCGTTCTCCAGGTCGCTGGTGTTGTGTTGCGCCTTACTGTCGGTCCAGTGGGGGTCGGCATCGATCTCGTAGCGCACAAACACACCGAAGAGGACCACCAGGACCACCTGCAGAAGCAGGCAGGTGACCGGCAGCCGCCAGCGGAGGTTGGTGTTCCAGACCATGCTGCGGGGAGGGCGGGGCGCCTGGCCGGGGAGGGCAGCGGGCAGTTCGGACCCACGCTCGCAGGCGGGAGAGGCTTATAAAACCCGGGAAGGGGCGGGGCGGCGGCGTACGGTGGCGGAACAGCTGACCCGGGTGCCGCCCGTGCGCTCGCCCAACCGGCGAGGGGACCCGTGGGCTCGGGGCTCGCATCCCCCCGGGGGCCTTCCCGATGCGATGCTCCCGGGTCAGGGGCCGAGCGGGCAAGTGGGCGGGATCGAGGCGTCCCAACCTCGGTGGGTCCCCTCGATACGCGGGCCGCTGGTCTGGTCTGTTCCCTTTTGTTTGGGACCCGAGACAGGAAAAGGTGGATTGTCTGCCTCCCACGGCGCTCTTCATCACCACCATCACCACCATCACCACCATCACCACCATCAGCCCTTTCTTTTTATGATCACAGGATTTATAGAGGGTACGTGGAAAACCAGGGAAGGCTAAGAACTGTTGCAGACGGGAGAAGCCTGGAGAGGCATGACTGCTAGTCCGTACCATGGAACAGAGAGGATGTTGGGGGGAAAACTGGTGAAATCCACCCGAAGTGTGAAGTTTAGTTCATAACGTTGTGCCCACGTGGGTTTCACGGTTGTGACAAATGTACCAGGCTTAGGTAAGATGTTAGCAGGGGACACTGGGGGCTGGGTAGTGTCCGGCACTAGGGGAGCTCTGTACTATCTTTGCAACTTTTGTGTAAGTCTAAAATTATCCCTGAAAATAGGGTATTAAGGAAAATTTTGTATATGTGTGTGTGTATATATATATATATGAATGATCAGAACAATTGACTTTTTCACAATTCATTGAGCTTGATCAGGAATTATCTGTTGGTCAATATGTGTGATATTGATGTGAGGAAACCATACAATTTAAGTTAAATCTTTTGCTTAGCCTATATTTTATCGACATAAATTCAATTTTTTAATTTTTCTTTAAAAAAATTGAATACAGAGGACCTGGGTGGCTCAGTGGGTTAAAGCCTCTGCCTTTGGCTCAGGTCATGATCTCAGGGTCCTGGGATCGAGCCCCACATCGGGCTCTCTGCTCAGCGGGGAGCCTGCTTCCTCCTCTCTCTCTGCCTGCCTCTCTGCCTACTTGTGATCTCTGTCAAATAAATAAATAAAATCTTTTTAAAAAATTGAGTATAAATATATTGTAGAGATTTTGGAAAATATAGAAAGCACAAAGAGGAAACCAGAAAACCACCTGTAATTCCTCTACCTAGAGGCAACAATAACATGAGAAAGAGAAAGAGGAAAAGATTCATCCTGTAATACTGTTTTTTAGCTGCTTTATCCACTTAATAGTTTGTAAACAATAGTTTGTAAACATTACAAACTTAATAGTTTGTAAAAAAAAAAAAGTTTGTACACATACTCTTGTTTCCTACAGCATTTTAAATGGCAGGAGATACCCTACCCTATCTAGCCAAACCCCTAGCGTTAGGTGATGGGGTTGCTTTGGGTTTGTCTGGTATAGTAAATAGCGCTGTTGTGAACATCCGGGTATATTGGTCTTTGTGTGGGTTTCGGTGAGTTCCCAGAGGCTGAATCGCTTTGATACATGTTGCAAAAAAGTCCCCCAAAGTGTGTTCCCCCTGAGTCGTATGGTACCCATGCACCCTCACCAGCGCTGGATTACAGAAAACCATCGCCAGTTTGAATCCCAGATATGTAAAAGGCAGGAATGAGCCCCTGATCAGGGTGCTGGGAACTCAAATGTAGCCCTGTCGTACCTGCGTGGGCACCATTTCCTTAGCAGGAGAAGCAGTCGGCTTCAAGACCCAGCCAGACATGCAGAAGCAATACCAGCAAGAGGGGCCGTTTATTACATACTTGCCGTGGCCAAAACTTTTAGACATGTTCCGATTCTCAGTGGAACCCTTGCAACGTGGACGATGGAGCTCCATCCTATGGATGAAACTGAGTTGCGATTCCAGCTCGGGGCTGTCCTATCTCACTGCACCATGCTGCTGGCCCCCTCTGGGCAGGGCAGAGGAAGGTTTGGTTTTAGGTATGTGTACCCACCATTGCAGAGAGAGACCTCTACGTGCACAGCCAAGGGAGAGTGGAGGGCAGGAGGCGAGGACTGGGACTGAAGTTTGGTGATGAAGTCCGTGGGAACACAAGGGCTTCTGGAGTCATCCATTACCCGGGGGGCCACAAGACCCTTTCAGAGAAGAATGTGTCTTATGTCTAACTCTCTCTCCTGCCGTGGAGTAGAACCGATCTAGGGTTTGCAGAGCAAACGGCATGCATGCAGAGCAAGAAGGAGGAAGGAAGTGGAGAATAATATTCTTTGAGCACCTGTGTCCCAGGTGCTGTTCTAGGTGCTGGGAGGTAAATCTCTGTCTCCATGGAAATTGTTGCGGGGTGGGGGGTGACAAAAGCAAGCAGGAAAGAGAACTATATGGTATGTGTGAGGGTGACGAGTGCCATGCAGGAAAAGGACATGGAAAGTGGATGAGAGGGGGCTGGTAGTGGGAAGGTCACTTTGGGGGAGGGGGACTGGGGGTGTGGAGAGAGGGAGGGATGGAGGGAGGCAGGAAGATAGAGAAAGAAAGAGAAGATTTAGGGCACCTGGGAAGTTCAGTTGGTGACACATCTGCCTTCAGCTCAGGTCATGATCCTGGGGTCCTGGATTGGAGCCCCACATTGGGCTCCCTGCTCAGTGGGGCATCTGCTTCTCCCTCTGCCTCTGCCCCTCCCCATGCTCATGTGTGCTCTCTCTCTCTCTCTCTCTCTCTCTGTCTCTTTCAAATAGATAAATAATATCTTTTTTTTAAAAAGATTCTTCTGGGGGCGCCTGGGTGGCTCAGTGGGTTAAAGCCTCTGCCTTCGGCTCAGGTCATGATCCCAGGGTCCTGGGATCGAGTCCCACGTCAGGCTCTCTGCTCAGCGGGGAGCCTGCTTCCTCCTCTCTCTCTGCCTGCCTCTCTGCCTACTTGTGATCTCTGTCTGTCAAATAAATGGATAAAATCTTTAAAGGAAAAAAAAAAAAAGATTCTTCTGCTGGCTCTAGTCCCACCTCACCCCTGACTTTGGGGCCTGGCCCCCTCAGCAGCACTTAGATGCTTCCGTACTTTCCTGAATGTCCCAGAGCAGCTCTTCCCTTCATCTGCTGCCCTTGGTCCTTGTGGAAGACTGAGCTCCCAGTCCCCCTGTCCCCCCACAGCCAGTAGTTTTATTTCTGGTGCCTCGGGTGGGGGGGGAATGATCCCTGCTCCCAGCAGCCTAGAAAAAAATGTCTCCTCTCAATATTTTCTCTCAGCTATCAAAGCAAGGCCAGACCAGCAGGCTGCCCCACTTCCGAAGAGGCTGGCCCTCTGCTGAGGGTCTATCCTCCCATCGTGATGCGTGATGCGGGGCTGGAGCTGGGGCGGGAAGATGGGAGCTCGCTCCTTTGGACCCTTTACTCACTTTCTCCTGTCCCCGGTCTCCATGCATGCATTCATGCATTCATCTTTCTTGCCAGCCCTGGCCTCATGTGATCTGCTCTTTTGCCTGTCTGGGGGCTACCGCCTTCTACCAGAATGCCAGCCCCCAGGCCAAGGCCCCTAGAAGAGAGCCTAACTCAATACAGTTGTTCATTAATGACTTTTTGAATGAATGAATGAACTCTTTCAGTTTCTAGTGGTCATAGTGGGTCCAGAGCACCTGCCGCATGCACAGCTCAGTGTTCGGCCCAAAGAGCCTCACAGAGATGTCCCCCTAATTTGTACTACACAGGAGGAGGCCCAAGTGACTGGCTCTGGTGTTAAAGCAGAATGGAAGACTTTCCCAGGTAGTCAGGGAGTGCTTGGTGGGCACTGAGGTGATCAGGGTGGGCTTCGTGGAGTAGAACCGATCTAGGGTTTGCAGAGCAGGTAGGAGGTAGACCTTTCCTTCTCTGCCCTCTGGCTTTTCTTGTCTCATCTGCCCCCCTCCCCAAACTGATGATTCCAGGTCACCTCCCCATCCTGGCCTGGTACTTCCTCTGTCCACCAGCAGCCTGGAATTCTGGGCTGTCCTCTGAGACCAGGGTTCAGAAACTGGCTGCTCAGGTCTGTCAGGCCGGGCCGGGATTTGCCAGAGGAGCTAGCCACTTCCTCCTAAATGTGGATGACTTGACAAAAGGGAATGACAGGCAGGGATGACAAGTTGGAATGGTTCCTTCCCCAGCTGGAGAGCCAGGGTGTGGCAGTGACGGCAGCTGGCAGGGCCGGAGGTGGGGGCGGCAGTGGCCATGTGGTTTGGGCCAGGGATGGTTCTGATTGTCCTGCTTTGCGGCAGGGTTTCCCTGCTCCAGGCATGGTGACCGTGCCAATGGAGCTGTGCAGGGACATTCGGTGCCATTGCCCTTCTCCGGGCCTGTCCCTCAGGACAGATCACCATCAGTGCCCTTGGCATCTGTGGCCTGAGGTTGTGGCAAGGGCACTAGGCCAGGACTCACAAGTTCTTGAGTTGGTCCCGGTGGCGTCAAGCTGCTGGTACGCACAACCTCTCTGGGCCTTATTTCCTCCATCTGCAAATGGGTAGGTGCCTGCTCACCACTCCAGTCTGCTATGATGCTCAAAGGAAAACAGCAGCCTGATGCTTATCGCCTTGGCTGAGGTTCAAAGGGGCCAGGGCTTGCGTGCCCTGAGTGTGGCCACCTCCGAGCTGGGTGAACTTGGGCAAGCCACTTAACCGCTTTGTGACTCCACCCTCCCATCCACACCATGGTGCAACAGTAGTATCCACCTCTCAGGGAAGTTAGGAGAGCCGGATGGCGATTGCTGGAGGAAACGGTAGCTCTCATTTGCAACTGGAAATGAATGGGAAAGTCCCTCGTAAATGATACAATGTCATAAATACAATTAAGGGAGGCTTCTATGATGCTGGGTCATGGCATTCTCCTCCAGTGCTCTTTGAAAAGTCTGCAGAAGGTAGGGCCCTGGAGAGGGAGCCCCACGCCCTCCCCAGAACTGCAGGGCTGGGAGCAGGGTTTGGGGCCCTGGGAAGCAGTCCTGGACACACACCGTCCCCTTCATTCCCTCAGAGCCACACCCACGGGGAGCTCTCCAGGGCGGCCAGGCCAGCCTGGTGGGGCGGGGAGAGGATGCGGGGCTCTCCTCAAAGTTCCCTCCTCTGTGACGACCTGCGGGATCCAAAATAAGGTGACTATAGTGGGGAAACGGGCCATCTTATTTGCTTTGCCTGGTTGGTGGGTTGCTCTGAAAAGGACATAGCTTCCCGTCCATGCCTTTCCTGCCCAAATCACTTGCCCTGAATTCAGTCATGCAGAAGCAGTGGGAAACCCAAACTGAGGGACAGCCTGTAAGATAACTGGCCTGGAGGCTTTAAAAAAAAAAAAAAAGGTGTCTCCGATGCCAAAGAGGGGGAGCTGGGTTAGAAAGACATGACAAGTGCCCACGGTGCTTTGACTGATCTCCAGTTGGCTCCTGGATCAAAACAAAAAGCTCTGTATAAGAAAGAGCACTCCCGGAGCAACTGGGGAAAGCTAAAAGAGAACCATATGCTAGCTAGGGGATTCATCAGTGCAGAGGTTTGTGAGGATGATCGTGGCAAGGCGGTTGTCTCGGAGAATGTTCTAGTTCTTAGAGCGCACCTGCGGAAGCATTTAGAGGTGGAATGTCCTGTCTACAACTCTCGTGTGTGTGTGTGTGTGTGTGTGTGTTACGCACAGAGAGAGAAAAAGCAGGGGTGACAAATCCAAGTGAAGGGTGTATGCACGTGTGTTGTACTATTCTTTTTTTTTTTAATTTTATTTATTTATTTGACAGAGAGAGACAGAGAGGGAACACAAGCAGGAGGACTGGGAGAGGGAGAAGCAGGCTTCCCACTGAGCAGGGAACCTGCCAGGACCCCAGGACCATGACCTAAGCTGAAGGCAGACACCCAACGACTGAGCCCCCCAGGTGCACCCGTACTATACTTTTTTTAAAAAGATTTTATTATTTACTTTTGTGAGAGAGAGACCAAGCGCACAAGCGCAAGTAGGAGGAGGGGCAGAAGCTGACTCCGTGCTGAGCAGAGAGCCCGACACGGGACTTGATCCCAGGACCCTGGGATCATGACTCCAGTCGAAGGCAGACCCTTAACCGACTGAGCCACTCAGGTGCCTGTGTGATACTATCCTTGTAACTTTTCTGTAGGCCTTGAAAATTTGTAAACAAGAAGTTTGGAGGTAAGTCCTGTGGGGCCGTCACAGGAAGTCTCCAACGTCTGTAGGACAAATTCGCCTCCCCAACATGTAGGGCGAAGCCAGAGTCCTAGGGTCGAGGGGAATCCCATACCCACCTTTTGCCTAATTACAGCCTGAACTCTGCCTAACCCCCCACCCCCCAGCTCTCTGTGTTCCTTACGGCCTAGGGGCCAGCACCCACCCCCTCCACGCCAGGCCCTGGACAAGCCACTGAGCCACGAACATGTGGCCTCTGCTTGGTCAGGGCCCACGGTTCACGGGGGTCAGCCTGCATCACTCTAGAGAGTGTTGTGGGTACGGGAGTCAAGGACTCACAACAACCCACAGGGGTCCCGGGGAAGGCGGAAGTAGAAAATATAAGGGCAGCCGCTCTGGGAACTGGGAGCGCCTAGGAGCCGAGCACAGAACTAGGCCTTCCCTGGGCGTCCCTGTGTCTCCTCCTCACGATGGCTGACCATGCAGGAGGCACTTTTTTAACAAGGTGGAAATTCTGACTCAAAGAATTCAAACCACTTGCCTAATGTCACACAGCTAGAGGATGGCAGCCAGTCTCAGCCATGAAGGGGTTTCAGAAGCTGACTGGGGAGAGCCAGGCATGCCAGGCAGGGAGTGGGGCAACCGAAGGGAAGATGTGGAGGGAGGAGGGCACGGGGCGGGGTTCTCAGTGTGGGCACTGGTGATGTTGTGAGCCCAAGAAATCTCTGTGGCAGAGGCTGTCCTGTGCCTTGCAGGGTGTTAGGTGGCATCCCAGCCTCCTGGATGTCAGTAGCCCGGAGAGCCCTCCAGTCCTACCTGAAACAACTACAGTCATCTGCCAACGTTGCCGGACAGCGGGGCCGAACACCTGCCTTCTGCGCGGAGCCGAAAGGCCGCTCTCGGTGCAGCCCGGCTCCTGGCTGGCAGTGGGCGGGCGGACAAGCCCCAGTGGGAGTTCTGGTCTACCTCTGCAGTTTCTCCCCACAGAGCGGGGAAGGGAAGGCTGGACCTGGTTTACCCTGCATGCTGCTCTTGCCTCCATTGCTGCCCTGGTGGCTTTCCCTGGGGATCCAGCAAGTGACAGCCCCACTGGGACCCGCGAAAGTGACCGGAGACCTGTTCATCACCCTCAGGCCGGGGGAAGTTCTCCCCTGGCAGCACCCCAGTGTTCCATCCTGCAGTGTACTTCAGGGAGTCCTAGTGGCCTCAGGGTGCATGGCCAGGCCTGGCATTCCAGACAGTCAGAAACCAAGGGAGGGATCTTGCGCATGAGCTGACCCCTACCTCCATCCCTACCCAGGGCGGCTGGAGTTCTCTCTGCAGCCCAAATGAGGGTGCTGCTCTCCAATTTCATTTCATTTCATTTCATTTCATTTCATTTCATTTCATTTCATTTCATTTTATGGTTATTTATTTATTTATTTGACGGAGAGAGAGAGAACATAAGCAGGGGGAGCAGCAGGCAGAGGAGAGGGGGAGCAGGGAGCCCAATGAGGGGCTTGATCTCAGGACCCGGGAATCATGACCTGAGCAAAAGGCAGACGCTTAACCGACTGAGCCACCCAAAAGTCTCCAAGCCAGGTTTCTGGGAATTTGCCATCAGCACTGAAGTGCAGCCAGTACGCGTTGATATGGCCAAGCCAGCATCCTTCTCCACCCCAGCCAACCTGGACCCCTGGCTTCCCTGAAACCAGCCTCTGGAGCTTCCACATTCTTCTCATGGGGACCCTCCAGAACCTCCTCCCCACCCCCACCCTTCCCTATCCCACCCCTACCCTGCTGCCCTACTGATTGTTGGGTATTTTGACCATCTCTTTATCAGCCAGCAAACATTTATTGCAAACCTGTCAGGGGCCAGATCCTATGATAGGCGCTGCTCTGGGCGTGTTGCTGAGCCTCTAGGAAGAGAGCCATATGAACTCCTTAACATAGCACGGCGGGTGTCAAGACACTGGCCTGTAGAGCATACCCTGGGGCCCCCACGGAAGTGGGAGCATTTGCGGGGGAGTCTCAGGTATGCAGACTGGGTCTGGAAGACTAAGTGGAAGTTCATAGTGAAAGACAAGGGGAGGGAATTCCAGGACGAGGGACCAACATGTGCAAAAAACACAGGTCACCCATAGGCTGTGGAGAGAAAATATTACAGCTGGTATTTATACTCATTTTTATTTATTTATTTTTTTAAAGATTTTATTTATTTGTTTGACAGAGAGAGATCACAAGTCGGCAGAGAGGCAGGCAGAGAGAGAGGAGGAAGCAGGCTCCCCACTGAGCAGAGAGCCCGATGCGGGGCTCGATCCCAGGACCCTGGGATCATGACCTGAGCCGAAGGCAGAGGCTTAAACCACTGAGCCACCCAGGTGCCCCTATACTCATTTTTAGTCTCATAGTTACTTTCTGTTTTATAGACACTTAATAATGGACATGACATATTAACATAGTTATATGTAGAACATTTATATAGACATAACAGATATATGTGTATATAATAGGTATGTAAAACATATGTATAATATGCATATATGTATATATAAATACATATTATATATAAATTTATATAGAAGGATAAGTACTTAACATGTATACAATATGTGATTTATATGTATATATAACATTTATATATATGTATATATATATATAAACCATAGATATGGTTTATTTTGAATATATGTATTTTGAGGCACACACCCCCACATTTTTCCCAATATATAATCCAAATTTTGCCGAGCCTGGTTCAGGATGTGCTGTATTTGAAGGGCATGTAAATGCCCAGGAGGTGACGTCTGGGCTTGGAGCTAGCCATGGGTGTGCATCCGGGAGACAGCCTCAGGCGCTGGTGGGAAGGAAGGGAGCAGTGTTTAGAGCGAGTGGAACAGAACAGGGTGGAGGAGGAAGCAAGTGAAGCAAGTGTTTCTCAGCCTGGCTGCCCTTTGAATCACCTAAGGAGCTTC